>JAUZND010013096.1:0-28253 GCA_034780555.1 Coelogynopora nodosa | reverse complement strand
ACTCTGTACTGATGAGGGGCAAAATACCCCGAAACCGGTCTGCAGATGGATTTACCTGGAAATCATTGTGTCTATCATTTTGATCTATACTATAAAATTATAGTTTATGTCATACGGAGAACGTATATTCAAAATATTAAATGTTTAATAACTTTTTTACGGACTTTCTGTTAAGAAAACCTATTTTTCATGATAGATAATACCGTCTTTCCAAATTAATTATATCACAAAAAAAGTTGTCAAAAATGAGTACTCGTAATTTGATGTCAAACGTAGATAATCTAAAAGTAAGATAACCGAATCTTAGGCATTTCTGTATATGTGTATATTATTTTTTAATAATTATAATTATAATTATTATTTATATTTATTAGCCTTATACCTAATCTTTAACCAATGGGTTGACATGGCTTCGATAGTCTACTTGTAAATATATTTAAGTGGCATTTACCCGGCGTGATCCCGGTAGCATTGAGGCTCATAACCTTCGTTCCGATGCAGTGTTCGTCAGAATGATTTGGACAATTGTCCCGCTGATTACAGGTCAGCGAGTGGCTGATGCAATACCCAGGAGAACATGGGAACATTTTATCACCACAAGATTTTTCTAGAGAGACAGTAACAAAAAAAGATTTATCTGTGCAGGCTGTGATATATATATTAAACTCACTATTTGCTATTTTTAACATTGATTTCAAAATAAGCCTTGAATACCTTAAAACATAGTGTACTTATTGTCTAATATTTATTTGTTTCATTGCATGTTTTTGGATATTGGAAGTTTTAGATATATTTGAATTATTTAGATAATCAAAAGCTAAAAATCTTTTAATTTTAAATGTCTCATAATTTACAACAATGTGCTTTGGAGTTTAAGCGCTTTTAGATTACTCAAACAAATGCCATAAGAAAGATATTTTTGAGTAGGACCGAAGGATAATGTGATACTGGAGTATTTAACCAGTTTAATTAGCTCTTATTTACACACGATAATAATTTTATATAATCATGCACGACGATATTTCAATGTTAAAAGTTCGTTTATATTTATTTGAATTAAATTTTTCAATACATTTTATTACGCTTTTTCGTGTCATATTTTAGTATATTTAACTACTGTAACATCAGTAATGTAGCTGTATTATTAAAGTATGCATTAGAAAATACTTCAAAATATAAAGCCAATAATATTATAATCTGTAATGGTATAACTTACATTGGAAAATCCAATTGTTTAATGCTTAATACCATCTTGATCAATTATAAAGTTGACAGATGTATTATTTATCAACAATACACTTAAAATAAGTATGTTAGTTAATACGTTTTGTAAAAAAGTATGTAACTCTTAGCTAAATATGTCATTTAACACTCATCTTTGATGTGCATATTAACACACATTTGATATCTGTGTTAATTTAAACATGTTTGATATCTGGTTTAATTTATCCAAATAATATTATCATAAATTTAAAGTTATATTAATATTAGTAGCTACCTAACTATTATATATAATTGTAGTTATGACTTAAATTTTTAATGTATAAAACGCTACTGATTTTTAATTTTTTACGTTTACTTTGAAGCTTTCCGGGACGCCCAGAATGTTTGTATAAGTAAAACATCATTAAGACATGGTACATTTCAGTGGCGAATTCAGGGGGGCAGCCACCGATTTTAATTTTTTTCACTATAGTTATTTATATTCGGAAAATCTTAGCCTTGATTCGGAAAATTATTACTGACATTTCATATTATTTTGCATGACCTTCTGATGATAGTTTGTATTAAATTAATTATAATTAATTTGAATTAGTTGTAATTAAAGTTGTATTAGTTGAATTATCGCCATATTGTAGGCTATATACTTTATGTATAAATAATATAGCTATAGTTTATGCTAATATGATTATATTACATTAACAGTTATAATAATACTTTATAACATTCTATATTATATTATATATAAACAATATTATATACATAGATAATATTATATAAATATAATATTGATATATTTTATTACAAATTTATACTTAAATTTTTTATTCTTTTTATAGATCTTAATTGGTCCGTTTCACATATAAAAATTATTTTGCATATATATATTTACAAATTGGGGCAAAACAGTATTTTTGAATTAATTATTAATAATTTAAATTACAGTTTTAAAGAAATTTTTTGAAAATAGTTATTTCAGACCATCATGTGGCGAGATAGATAGGATTTTTGTAAAGAACTTGAAGAATCTACAAAGTATTTATAGAAACCCTTTCGTCTATAATGGAACTATTGTCTAATAATATCAATAATCATTCGCTGAAAAATAATACCTTTTATCTCTTCTTTCTGACCAAAAAACTTTGAGCAGATGTCTACGCTTTACAGATTACAAACTTTCATTGAGATTAATAACCTTAGCCAAGCACGTCTATATATTAAGATTGTCCCAATACATAACACCCGTAAATCTTGTAGATTACCTTGTATACAATAGATGTCCTATTACCTATATAGTTGTGATCAAGTAAGAAGAAGAGATTGACCTATATTGGCTGTATAATCGATCAGAGAGGCTACGAGAGTTACACATTGATGGTCGGCGAGGGTTATACATAGAGCTACCTTCTCCCCTCGATCGGATATCTCTCCAAGCTTGCTATCAAAAATATATATGTACTTATGAACCAGACAATGTAAACGCTTGAGACTCAATAAGTTCTTTGTAGTAGTAGGAGTTATGTCGGCTCTGGATCACCTCCCTACTCCCCCCAATATATATATATATAGTTTACAATCGGCATCATTATGAATCATAAATGGACCAAAATCTTTCATTGGGTATATGTTTTTATAGTAATAATCTATGGCAACAAATGTTGGTATGATGACTCACAAATATAGGAAAAATAGTTGTATACACTTTACACATATTTGCAAGTAATATATAACCCTAAACATTTTAATTAGTGCCTAATTACATTATAATCTTATTATTTGATTATAAATATTGTTTTTAGATCATTTTATAAATTTTGGACGAAAAATTACGTCGTTCGTAACGTATGTTTTGGTGTTTACAACTTATGAGAACCAAACTTGGTATGATGACTCACCAACATAAGCCAAATCGTTTATACTACTTTAATATGTTTTGTAAGTAGTATATTTTATATATAATACATTAAAATTAAATATATAGATATTCAGAATAGCTATGAGCCAGGTTAAATTTTTTGAAAATCGTTTGAAATTTAACAAAGTTATATACATTTTAGAAATTTACAGCTGATTAAATATTTTTTTATATAGTACAATGAAATTAAATAGATAGACTTGGCGAATAGCTATAAGTCAGCGCTTATTTTTTTTAAAATCGGCTAAAATTTGTCACAGTTGTAGACATTTTAGTGATTTAGAGCTCATTAAACCAATTAAATTTTTTAATATATATATTAAAAATAAATTAATAATATAGAAAATTGTTACAGCTATGTGTCAGTATCAATTTTTACTAACCATAATGCATCATATTGAAAAAAAATCAATAATTGTTCATGAATGATCGATTACTACTATTAAACAACCTCTGATCAATCAGTAAATATAAAAATTAAGCTGAGTGAGCTAGACTTAGTCAGAATCGTAATTTAAATAACTCTGATTGTGCAATACATAGTCATAATGCATCGCAATGGTAAAAATTTGAAAATTTTATACTACTTACAAAAAAATAAAAGAAAAAAGTAGTAGACACGATTTGTCT
This sequence comes from Coelogynopora nodosa, assembly GCA_034780555.1. Classification (NCBI taxonomy): domain Eukaryota; kingdom Metazoa; phylum Platyhelminthes; order Proseriata; family Coelogynoporidae; genus Coelogynopora; species Coelogynopora nodosa. The sequence goes on along the minus strand of JAUZND010013096.1, from coordinate 24,487 downwards.
TAGGTTGATTGTTAATTGTGGTTTTCATAACTTAATTTTGGTTGTCATAAGTTGTGAACATTAAAAGTTATAGGCTAAAAAACATAAGTGACTATAATTTAAATATATATTTATAAAATAAATAGAACATTTTCTCAGATCAGGCACCATATGGCTATAATGCAACGTATTGGGAAAATCAATAATTGTAGTTAAATGAACGAATACTACTATTAGGTAATCTCTGATTAATGTGTAAGTATAAAAATTAAGCTAAGTGAACTAATTGAATTCATCGTGCAATATGGTCATAATATGGTAAAAATCAAAATGTTATACTACTTACGAAAAAAAATGTAAGTAGTACAGACGACTTGTCTTGTGTTGGTGAGTCATCACATTAAGTCTGATTCATATCTTATAAACATCTGTAAATCACTAAAATTTATGTAACTTCGTTAATTTCAACCGATTTTTCAAAAAATAGACACTGGCTCATAACTATTCTGAATGTCTATCTTTTTAATTTTATTTTACTATATAAAAAATATTTTAAAAAATATTTATAGATTTATCTATCACTTACAAAATTTTTACAAAGTAGTATGAACGATTTGGCTTGTGTTGGTGAGTCATTATAACAAGTTTGGTTGTCATAAGTTGTAAACATCAAAAGTTATAGGCTAAAAACAAAAATAACGTTACGAATGATGTCATTTTTCTTCTAAAATTTTAAAAATGGTCTAAAAACAATATTTATAATTAAATAATAATATTATAATATAATTAGACACTAATTAAATTTTTTTAGAGATATATACTACTTACAAATATTTGTGAGTAGTATAAAAATATGCATCGAATATTTGTGAGTAATCATACCAACTTTGGTTGCCATAGGTCACTACCCTAAAAAGATATACCCAATTAAATATTTTGGCCCTTTTTTTATTCATAATGATCCTGATCGTAAAAAAATTAATAAATTTTTAAGGGAGGATACAGAGTAGACACAACTCCTACTACTCTTTTTTATAAAGTTAAATCCTTCTCGGATGTTCTATAGCGGGGAGTTTAGAGTTAGAATCTTTGTATATAGTTTTCATCACGCCATGACGCTTCATTTTAATGTTCTTAATAGTATAAGGTGGTCGGATATTTTTGTTTGGGATTTAGTAAAAAGACAATTACTGATCACAGTTACACACGCAATTATTTGAATTTACTATTTTATTATTTAAACACTTTATAGATACATATACATGGAGATATATATATATACACATAATATATATACACATATACATACATATATATATCCATGGAGACATATACATACATATATATATCCATGGAGACATATACATATACTATTGTACTTTTTAAAATTGGACAATTTTTCTTGGTGGGTTTTTCTTAAAAAACATCATGGATACGAATTTTTACAAATTCATTGATAATAATGAACTATCGCACAACGTGAGAAAATCAAACAGGCAATTATACGAATTCAAACGAATATGCTGGAAACGCTTTTTATATAAAGGTAAGATAGTTCATATTAATAGCATTCATAAATGGTAGTATTCCCTTTCAACCTATAGTAATATTAGTATATAGTGTATTATTATACTGTTCATAAAACTGAATTATTATTATCGTTAAAATAAAACATATATAGACGTGTTTAAATCGAAAGGATTTTTTTAAATTACTTATTGAAATAATCATAACTTGTTTTATTTTAGAATGTAATATGAACTGTGACAAACTTTATAACAATTAATAAATTAAATTATAAGGTACATTTTATAAAGGTTTGATTACGTACATTAATTTACTCTTTTGAAAGCGTATTTAGTTGTGTGTGGGAGGTGATATATGAACCAACTAATGCGGTTGTAGATATATAACTTGTTTTTTTAATTAGACGCAGTTAGCCGTATATTTAATGACAATGATGTGCTAATTATAATGCATTAGCTAAAAAGTCAATTATAATCTATCAGGTTCAAATAACTCATTAAGAAACTTCAAAAATATGAAGGCATGTAACTGGAAGTAAAAAATGGAATGTTCGGCTTTAAAGTATAACTACTTTTTGATATAGACAAATATTTAATCAATACATGTTTTTAATAGTTACGCAGTATACATTTTTACTCAAAATTTGTTCTTAATTATGCATGTTAAGTATATATAGTTAATAAACTATTAATAACCCTATTGTCTAAGTTGTTTAAAAATAAAATCAGTAATTATTTCCAATATTGATAAGTGTTATTGTTTTAAGTATAAATGATCATTAATACCTTCATTACATTAAGTTATTGTAATATTATAATAATTTTACCCCTATCACAGGAAGAAAACGATGACTTGCCGACTCGGCCAAAAGGATTTAAAATTGTTGACCGTGGTCAAATCGTGACGATCGGGGAGGCCTTTATTACTTACTGGATCTAAGCTTTCCTCGGGCCTTCGGTAATGTGCTGGGTCTTTTACAACACTTCATATTCAAAGAAGTGTATACCTCTGACAACAAATTGTGCAATAAAAAAGTGTCAACGGTGAAAGTCAATTAACGTTTAGTATTAATAGTTAGAAAAAACTTGTAATGTTTGCAGTTACTACATGTTAATAATGTGGTTAATCTGTAAAACTATTGTACAAATGATAGACACAATCGTTTTCAATATTATAGAAATTTAGATTTCTTGCTAAAAGAGTTGAATTGTTTTGCCATTTCATTAATATTATATCGAAGATTAAATATACCTATATGTTCAAATTGTACACGCAAATATTAAAAAATCATTAATATTTATTTCAACGAAATACTTTTCAGTAATAGGTAAAGAGTGCACCTGGCCCACCCACCCCGAAACCAAACCCCTAACAAATGTAAAATAGCTTTAAATTTTCGCGCAAAAAATTATCTTTTTTTTTTAGTTAATCAGAATCGAGTATTTGTTTTTTGATTACTATGGCTTCCTATTGGCCGATTTAAACAAGGTCAATGTCGTTTCAGATTATTTCAAGGTCACAGAGTTCGATTTTGCTAATTAGAAATTGATCAGAGGTACCCTATTGGTAGTAATCGATCTTTTAAGTACAATTTTTTATTTTTCCCAATACGCTGCATTGTGGCCATATAATGGTAGATCCGGATGATCTCAATGGGGATTCTGAATAAGCTAAGGTAGCTGAGTTTGATTTTACTATTTACGAATTGATTAGTGATACCCTAATAGTAGTAATCATTCATTCAACCATAATTATTGGTTTTCCCAATACGTTGCATTGTAGTCATATGATGCCAGATCCGGGTGGTTTCAATGGGTATTTCGACTAAGTCGGGGTCGCTGAGTTCGATTTTGGTACTTAGAAATCAGTCATTCAAGCACATTTATTAAATTTACCTAATAAGATGTGTTGCAGGCCTGAGGAGTTGGAGTAAATCAATTTTTTTTGTGGTAATAATCATTCATCACGTGATCCAACCTCCTCTTTCGTCAGCATGCTTTAGGCCAATGAGATGTTGAAAATGTTCTGCCTGTTTCTGATTGGAAGTTGGTGGTATAAAAAGGCTCTGCACAGCGCTCCGAAGTTTATTCTTCTCTCTCGCACGGAAAATTTCAGACCTCCTCTCTCTTAACACGTCCAAAGAGGTGAACCCTAAACAACACGTTTAAAATTATTCAATTAATCTTTGTTTACATTGTACGAGAGGTGAAAGTCGGCCCCCATCACGTTTACAAAGCAGCCGAGACGACTCTAAACTTTGTCGACGTGACTGAGGCAAACTTTGACAACGGTTTAATTTTCAAATCACTAGAGTTCATCAGCATAAAGATATAGGGTCCCATTGGTTCTGCAAATAGTAAAGTCATTGGGTATCTACATACTATGGAGTCGAGTATGGGTACGAATATGCTCGAGAACCACATCAAGTCGTTTGAGGCACAAGTGGAGAATAAGTTACGATATTATCTGTAGTCAACAGAGACTCCGGACTTCAACCCAACACTTCGCGAAAATGTTCTGCATGACCATTCCAAACTAAAGCCTACGTTCAGAAATTTCACTCCGCACAACGGACAATACTGGGCTAAGATTACTGCCAACACCCTTACTTTCAATTGGGATGGACAGATGGTAAGATGTTGGAGTTCGGCTCAGGGCAGTATCAATTTATGCTACGCTGCAACGGAGTGTATTTTGGACAACACGGCGACTGTAGTTATGTAGCAAGCCTTAATTTTCGCCTTATTCAACTACGACATAAACCGATGGAAATTATGCGGGGGGGGTTTATTCCCACATACTTGTCTCATGGTCGAGCCGTCATCCTCTTCGAGTGCAACAGACACTACTAAGGAAGCACAGGCTGCAACTCCACTGATTATGGAAGGGGACGTCATAACGTCACAACATTTACCTACAATAAGGGATGGGGAAGCAGCTCCATTGACATTAACCGGTGGCGCTCCACAGTAGCGGAAGAAATCAACGCTCATGCAGCAGATTGCTATTCCTGTGTTGGGGAAAACCCCGAAGAAGAATAGAGTGACACATAAAGTGAAGGAATAAATAGTAAATTATCGGACTCTATATTTGACTAACACAATATGTTCTCCAACACTATATACAAGTATTTACACTTTATATGTTGTTGAAATTAGTATACTTACATTTTTTAGAAATTATGTTGTATCATTCCTTGTACCCGTAATCATATGTACTCTCTATCTATGTTATATCTATCTACCTATTATATTCAGAATATAAATTTGAATTTTATATATTTTTCTCACTTGTCTTTATATTTAAACTATATCATTCACAAATAGCAGGAATGGGAATTTAATTTTCTGGGGTTTGAATCCTGATGTTAAAAGGTGTCCTACTATAAGTATACTACAAGTATTTGGCGTGATACTATATGTGTTCTCTACGCATTTAACTTTAAACTCAAACCGACATTTAGTGTAGTCTATCTCCCTCATAAACACGCCTACGCATTTGTCCCTGACTAGTGAATCGCAAAGTCTATAAACATGGAAAGTCGTAGCATGTTCAAGTAGGATAGACGGAATTTCTTTTGAAGACGCGACAATCGTGTACTCTATATCTCTGAAGGACGCCTACGCATTTGACTTTAAACTCAAACCGACATTTAGTGATATCAATATCAGAAAAACGCCTACGCATTTATCCTTAAATATCAATCATACAATTGAATATTATTTGAAATGCAACGCTGTCATCAAATACCTGCATCACATTTAACTACGAGAAAGACAATTGGAAAAGACTACGGGAAAACGGGAAAGACTACGGCTAAAACAATTGAAGACCCTCGCTCGGTACAACTGAAAGAACAATTCCGTAACAGTGTACTTTAATTGTCATGGTATTTGTGACGAATTCGGATTTACACCTGTTAACGACTGCTTCATTGATACAGTCATGATTAGGAAGACCCTGACAATTTGTGAGCTATGTGAAGGAGAATGCGTTTTTGTATCAATGACCACAAAGCTATTAATTTTACAAGTGTTCTTGTCAGTATACGTAAAGCACCCAAATTCTACTGTTGCGGAAAGTCTTCCGCGAATGCTTTTCTTGAAAATTAGCTTGCTCATGTGAAACTCGACAAAATATATTGGCCTTCATAACAAAGTTACAGAGTGCTGGATTTGAACCCTATATTATCGATATAACAAGAGATTTTGCAAACGCATTTCAACTTTCCAATGTTATCAATCACCTCATAGAGAAATACAATTTGCAAGTGGGATATTCTGAAAATTCTTTATACATAGAATCGGATATGGTCGAGTCTGTTTCATTTGCAAAGAGGGGGCGACGAGTATTCGATGAAGATTATACTTAAAGTTCCCACAAATGCTGCAAACAGGAACAGTTCGAATAGATCTAGGATACCGCTGGTTGTACTACCTCTACTGTCAATCACTTTTTCGAAGCGAGAAATGCATATTCTAATAGAGGAATGACTAGAGCTAAAATTAGCGTTCCGTGTTTCGATGGTCATATTTCTAGTCTTGAGCATCTCACTGCAGAAGTTGATCATTTTACGAGCATGATAACTCTATACCGTATATTAAGTACTTCACATGCAAATATGTGATAAGCGTTTGCTGATTGTTTCAAATATATGCTAAATGTCGTCGATGAAGCATACAAGTCGTCTGAAAAAGAGATCGGCCTTACAATCATAGCATATGCTTACAACAGCTACACGCTAGATATATCAGGATTTACTGGGAAAAAATTAGGCAGTTCGTGGGCAACAAATACTAGCAATATACGCTCTCTTCAGTACTCTACCGATTGACCTCATCACAGTAGCATCAATTTTAAAGAGTATGGGAGAAGAATGGCGTGAAATCAGTGGAGAGCCATATCGAAAGGAAATGAAGGCCGGTCAACCGGATTTTACCTAATTTACACATCACAAGAGTGCTTTCAAATGTATTCCATCGATGACGGACACCCATATGCTACAATGTGGCTTTATACCTTATCACAATATTGTACCCCAAATCGCAAATAAAAGATTGAATAAATATTGTATAATCCCTCCCAAACTGTTCAATAACGTGTACATAGGTGAGATAGTCGGGCACCTTCTTATTTTAAAAGCTCAATACATTAATCAGTTTGTAGGAGACGAGTTTTACGCCCAACAATAAATAATCGATAGCATCACCATGAGTTTACGTGTATACATTTAAGCAAAGTGCTATATATACATATTATGGCGTAGCGTTTAATGTATGTGATGGGATAAAGCTGTATATCATTTAGTAAGCAAATCTCATATCGTGTCAAGACTATGAAAAGGGGCAGTGTGACTAATACAGATAAGTTATAACACGATTATTTAGTCTCTTATCTATATGTCAATGCATAATATTATGTGACCGTTAAGATATCTTATCTCCGTTGTTGCAATCGAAGCATATATTTGCAGAAAGTCTTGATGTGTTGATGTGTCTGTTATTTTTCGTAACCATTTAAGGCTATAATTGAAATAAGTGTAAGAGACAAGAAGGATCACGAAAGAATGTAAAAAAATATTAAATATATATTAAAGTATTCAAAGGAATATGAAAGTATGTAAGATAGTTTGAGATATATCTTCCCATTTAACTTTAAAATTGTGTACACAGTGAAGTATGTGTAGTTTTATTTGTCTATGAACACTAAACATATAATTTTAAACTTTACTTCCTCTCTTTAACAGCTGCCACTATATTTCGCTTCAATTGAAGCAGTTGAGCAACTATTCAACAACCTGTACAATGAGAGGAGCTAAACTAAACAGACATACATACAAACAAACAGAGCAGATTAGTGCAGGAGGTGATGTATCCCCCTTCATGCACAATCGATAGAATCACTATCGGGGGTGTGCATGTACGTTAAAGGAGAAGAGTTGTACGTACATATTAGTAAGTAAATATTGTGTTTTATCGAGATTGTGAACAGATGAAGTATGACTAATACAGACAAGCGACAACATCATTCATTAGACTCATCTATAATTCGAAGTCAGTCAATCAACTAACTAGCTAGCCTGTGAACAATATTCGATATTATGTAAATGTCGGGGTGCGCTATTGCTATTGTTGTCATCGGCATAAATATTTCTAGACAGTCTGCGCACATGATACGCTAGACATGAAATATTTTAACCTAGATGGAATACCCACTTATCTGCCTTTATATAAGGCAATAAAGACATGTGTGCTCATGGGGAGACAACACTACTGTGCAGCTAACTCCGATTATGCAAAGTGAGTGCGGGAGAGTGAACACTATTCAGTATGGCAAAGAAGAAATGATCAATAATTGCGGCGTAATATGGCTTAGCAATCAATGGATTCCACAAATGTGGCGCAGTAGAATTACTTACGTGATAAGAAATGCGGCGTAATGTGAAATGGAATACATAATCATTAATTGTAAAGTTACAGGATTCCAGCCCATCGTTCTCTAATTAACCAGTAGAGACTCCTGACCAATGAGTGTTTTGCAAAGTTTTTCAGCTTGCTTCTGATTGCAAGTTGGCGGTATAAACGATGTTTCATTACTCTTGGGGATCGTTCTCTTCATATGTGCGAGACAGTTTAGACCTCTTAAGCCGTGTTAGTTTAGTGTGTCACCTTATTTCGATAACATTGACTTTTAATGACTACAACTCCAACGATGGATTCCATCCTGTCAGAAGTCGCAACTACTATTTGACGCTCAACGTTAGCAAGCCGCGAGAATACTATTTTGTACTCTCATCTAGATACTACAATTATTTTACGGATCTACTCAAAATGTTTAGATGCATTTGATTGTAAATAGACGTCAGTCTTTTACAAATTAAGTGGCAAAGACACAAACCATATTCTATTAAAATGGCAGAAGCGGGTTTGTTTTACAAATGATCTTCCGACACTGTTCTGTGCTTCGTATGTCAGTGAAATCTGTCAGAGTAGAAAACTGAAGAAGTTCCTTTTACAACACCAGCGCCTTCTTCCCATCTGTCCATACATAAAGCTTCTGCGCTATATACGTTAGGAGATGCATAACATGGAGTATGTCAGTTTGGTTCCGATTGCAGAACAACAATTGAAGAAGATGAGAAAACTGTGTTCAGAAAAAAAGTTTATTTTAATTTTGTCACACTTTTGGGTCATAACAAAGATCTACTTCTATCTCTTATGGCAAAAAGGTTTCTCGGTTCGAGAGCGTACGCGCAATTCTTCTGGAGTTGTCTGATGTAGATCGAGGAAGAGGTAGGAATATGGGCGTCGATTAATAGCATCCCTATGGGCTCCAGTAAGGAAACCTTTTTACTCCTGATACATTTGTCGTTCAAGGCACCTTATCTGATTCACATTATGTGGTGACTTGAATAAAACAATATACTGACTGTTAAGTGATCAAGTACGATTTTTACGTCCACCGCTGTACAAATTTTGAGTTAACATTAAAATAGAACATGATCGATGGTTATCGAGGCGTGTAAATAAATGGCTAACCACCTCCGAATTTTCCGCTTCATTTATCAAGTCATCACGAATAATGATATCATAAAGTTGAACCATATAGAATCACTCAGGTAGGCGTTATATATTTTCACTTCTTGTAATTTAAAAGGTGGGCTATAATTAGTGCCAGTAAACATTTTTCGGTGGAATGTCGAATATCAAATTTAATTTTTAAGGTTAATCAATTTGTCAAGAAATGTAGTTTTGCCTGATTGACTGGGTCAAGCAACAATCGTAGGTGACTTGTGTTTTAGTTAAAAAATAGCTCAACTTTCATTGACATCAGGTTATAGAAACTGTTTGTTTAATTCATATGGTTTACACTTTAGAACTGGTTATGGTGGTGATGTATAAGTTATACCATCGACTTTTACTATAGCTTTATGCTTTCTTCCTTTCACATGTCTACGCAATTCATCTTTTCTTTTAAAACTTTAATTATAAGGCAGACAGGTAAACACTGAGAATATATCAATTGAATGCTTATAGTTTACATGTCTGATTAGATCATGTTTCCTAGTAAATGGTTGATAACAATAGCCGCAGTAAACCATTTTATATATAAATGTATATAACATTGAATAAAAACTCATTCATTATGTTTATACATGACGCCGAATTTGTAGAATCCATCGAATGCTAAGCCATATTACGCCGCATTTCTCATCACCTAGGTAATTCTACCGCTCAACATTTGTGGAATCCCATTGAATGCTAATCCATATTGCACCGCATTTCTCATCCCCTAAGTAATTCGCCACAATGATTGATAATTTTTAATTTCCCACACTGCATAGTGTTCAGTCTCCCACACTTAGCATGCTTCATAGGTCTTGGTTGCACAGTAGTGTTGTCTCCCCCAAACAGACATGTCCTAAATATTGCCTTATATAAAGGTATATAGGTAGGTGTTCCAATTATGTTAAAATATTTCATGTCTCGCGTATCATGTGCGCAGACTGTCTGGAAATATTTATTTCGATGACAACAATAGCAATAGCGCACCCCGACATTTACATAATATCGAATCTTGTTCACAGGCTGGGTGGCTGGCTGGTTGATTGACAGATTTCGACATATAAGTATGTCTAATGAATCATGTTGTAGCTTGTCTGTATTAGTCATACTTCCTCTGTTCACAGTCTCAATAAGACACGTTATTTGTTTATTTATATGTACGTACAACTCTTTTCCTTAAATATACAGACAAACTCTTCCCAATATTGATTCTATCGTTTGTTTTATCAGTGCATGAAGGAGGTACATCACCTCCTGCACTAATCTGCTATATTTGTTTTTATGTATGTGTGTTTAGTTTACCTCTTCCATTGTACAAGTTGTTGAATAGATGCTCAACTGCTTTGCTTGAAGCGAAATATAGTGGCAGCTGTTTAAGAGATGAAGAAAAGTTTAAAATTATATGTTTAGTGTTCATAGACAAATAAACCACACGTACTTCACTGTGTACACAATTTTAAAGTTAAATTGGAAGGTATATCTCACAATACCCCACATGCTTTCATATATCACTTTGAAAACTTAAAAAACTAATTTTCACATTTTTTCGTGATCTTTCTTGTCTCTTACACTTATTCCAACTATAGCATTAAATGGTTTTGACAAATAACAGACACATCAACACATCAAGACTGTATGCAAATATTTTATTCGATGGCTAGGATAAGATAGGATACCTCAACATTGACATAATATTATGTATTGACATATAGATAATAGACTAAATAATCGTGTTATAACTTGTCAGTATTAGTGAAACTGCCCCTTTTCATAGTCTTGACACGAAATGAGATTTTCCTACTAAATGATATACAGCTTTATCCTACTAAATGATATACAGCTTTATCCTATCCCATCACATACATGGAACGCTATGCTATAATATGCATAAATAGCTTTCTACTTAAATGTATACACGTAAACTCATAGGAATGCTGTCGATTATTTATTGTTTTATATAGGGGATACATCTCTGACTAGACAAATCTATTGCATAAATCTGCAAACTTCCACTCAAATATAAGACAACTGTGAGCCTATACAAAGTCTTTAACTTCTACTCACCCGGAAAACTGCTAGGTATAAACCTCGTCTCCTACAAACTGATTAGTGTCTCGAGTTTTGAAAATAAGAAAGTGCGCGGCTATCTCACCGATGTACACGGCATTGAACAGTTTAGCATAAAGTCTCTCCATGAGGCGACAGCATTTGAACGCTTGAAATAGAACTCTCAAAGAACTTATGAGGCGCGCCTTTACTGAGCAGGTTAGAACTTTTTTTAGAAAATACTCACTGCCTACAATAATAGTTACCACATAATTCTTTGTCGTGCACTGAGCCGAGTCACTCTAGAATATGGATCCGTTGTCTTGTAACACTTTTACGCATGGTGGTGACTCATCAATGGTAAATGGGGAGAAGAAGAAGGAGAAAACGAATGCAAGGTATAAGTTTAACGATAAAGTGCATATCTCGCAATAAAAGGCAATTTTCGACAAGGGTTACACAACCAATTAGAGAAGCTCGCGACTCGTATTAAATGTTATCGTTTGACGAATGAATTATGTTTGCATTGTTAGACTTGTAATATAAAATTACTGAATTTATCTCCATATTTAAATATATTTATCTAATTAATACACAGTGCACACCTCCTCCGGGCTTATGCTTACAGTTGTACAGAACGAGGGTCTTCAACTGATTAAACCAAGTCTTTCCCGTAGTTAGAAGTGATGCAGGTATTTGATGACAGCGTTGCATTTCAAATAATATTCAACTGTTCGATTGATATTTAAAGTCAAATGCGTAGGCGCGCTTCAGAAATATAGTACACAATTGTCACGTCTTCAAAAGAAAATCCGTCTATCATATTTTACCATGCTATGACTTTCCATGTTTATAGACTTTTCGATTCAATAGTCAGGGATAAATCAAAGTTAAGTTTCTAGGGGATAGACTATACTAAATGTCGGTTAGAGTTTAAAGTTCAATGCGTAGAGAATACATATAGTATCGCGCCAAATGCTTATAGTATACATATAGTAGGACACATTTTACCACCAGGATTAAAAGCCCAAGCATAATTTCCATCGGTTCATGCCGTAGTTTATTAAGGAGAAAATTAAGGCTTGACGCATAACTAGAGTCGCCATGTTGTTCAAAATACACCCCGTTGCAGCGTAGCATAAATTAATACTGCCCTGAGCCGAACTCCAACATCTTAGCTTCTGACTAATCCCAATTGAAAGCAAGGATGTTAGCAGTAATCTTAACCCAGTAGAGTCCGTTGTGTGGAGTGAAATTTCTGAACTTAAACTTTTGTTTGGAATAGTTATGTATAAAAAATTCACGAAGTGTTGGGTTGAGGTCCGGAGTCTCTGTTGACTACAGGTAATATCGTAACTTATTCTCCACTTGGGCCTCAAACGACTTGATGTAGTGCTCGAGCTATTCGTACCCATACTCGATTCCATAGTAAATGGACACCCAATGACTTGATTATTGGCAGAACCAATGGGACCCTTTATGCTAATAATTTGAAAATTAAACCGTTGTAAAGTTTGCCTTTGTCACGTCAACAAAGTGTAGAGTCGTCTGGGCTGCTTTGTAAACGTGATGGGGGCCGACCTTCACCTCTGGTACAATGTAACCGAAGATTTATTCAATAATGTTGAACATGTTGTTTCGTGTTTACTTCGAATGGACGTATTAAGAGAGAGGAGGTCTGAACTGTTCCATGCAAGAGAGAAGAATGAGCTTCGGAACGCTGTTCAGAGCCTTTTATACCACCAACTTCCAATCTGAAACAGCCAGAAAATTCTCAACATCTCATTGACCTAAAGCATGCTGACGAAAGAAGAGGTGAGATCGTGACCCTATAAGCAATCAATGATTTTTACCATAAAGACAAAAATAGATTTACTCCAACTCCTCCGACCTGCAACACATCTTATTAAGAAAAATCAATAAATGTGCTTGAATGACCGATTTCTAAGTACCAAAATCGAACTCAACGACCCCCACTTAGTCGGATTACCCATTGAAACCATCCGGATCTGGCATCATATGACTACAATGCAACTTATTAGGAAAATCAACAATTATAGTTGAGTGAATGATTACTACTATTAGGGTATCTCTGATCGATTCGTAAGTAGCAAAATCAAACTCAGCTACTTGGCTTTGTCAAAATCCCCATTGAAATCAACCGGATCTGACATTATATGGCCACAATGCATCGTATTTGGAAAAATCAATAATTGTACTTGAATGATCGATTACTACCTTTAATGTATCTCTGATCACTTCGTATGTAGTAAAATCAAACTCAAATACCTTGGCTTAGTCAGAATTCCCGTTGAAATCATCCGGATCTGACATTATATGGCCACAATAGGAAAATTCAATAATTGTACTTGAAAGATCGTTTACTACCAATAGGGTATCTCTGATAAATTTCTAATTAGCAACATCGAACTCTGTATCCTTAAATTAAATAGAAACGGCCTTGACCTTGTTTAAATGGGCCAATAGGAAGCCATAGTATCCAAAAAACAAATACTTGATTCTGATTGGATGAAAAACAAATTTTGAATATTTTAGGCGCGAAAATTTAAAATCATTTTACATGTGTGGGTGGGCTAAATGCCCTCCTTCCCTACTACTCTTTTCAATAATGGTAATCTTATAAAATAAATAGTTTTTTCTCCGAACAGTGGTATATATAGCCTTGAAAAAAATTGTTCTTTAGATGAAGATATGTCAGTTTTCCATTTTTGCTACGACATAAAAATAAATTGTAATTGTCTGACGGATATGTTTTTTCTAAATTCTGATATGTTTATATAAAAATGGAAAATCTAAATGGAATGAGGCATTCATAATGTTAATATATTATATAGTAGTTAGTATCTGGTTTATAAAGTAAAATTAATGTTTGGTTAATTTGTATTAATATATTTGGTTGGATTACATTGTATATATTTATGGGTTTATCTGTTCAATTTGCATTTAGGGATTTGTCACAAGTATTTATTTTAATATATTTTGTACCATTTATTTTCTAGTACATAATTTCGAAGATCCATGACATTCCATACTCACATAGTTTAAGATATAGTGATCTTTAGTTTTGTTCACTATTCCGATATATTATTGCTGCTTTTTCAAAAATATTAACTCACTTCATTATTATATGCCTATATTTTATTTCACATTTACTAACTAATCGTACTAACCACATTGATCTTAAATAACTTTTTCCAATCATGTTTTTTTAATTTATATTCAATATTATAAATATTTTGTAATGTATCTTTACTTTTATTACAATTACAACGGTGTGTTAGTTAACACAAAATAGGGTCGCATGACCTAGGTGAGTGCAAGACACTTAAATTTGTATTGTAACACACTTACAAAAGTATGTTAGTTAACATAAAAAATGTGTCGCACGACTTAAGTGAGTGCAAAACACTTTTATGTGTTCGTAACACACTTATAGAAATGTGTTTCATTACACACTTTAATGTGTTGCACTGACGTAGGTCGCGCGACACATTCTTTTGTGTTAACTAACACACTTTTTTTCAGTGTAATATATCTCTGGTTATATTGATTCAGTGAAATACAAATCATTGTAGTATTTTAGGAATACAATATTGAAAAATAATATCGATTTACTCAGGAAATTGAAGATTCCGAATTAAAAGCATACGATTATCAACCTAATAAGTTAATGATGTTATAACTCAACGTTTGAAAAAATTACACATTGTGCAAGTTATGCATAAATATTTGAAAATATTTTAAGTTGAAAAATGATCTGAGCGTTAAGCCGAATCACATTTCAACGAATGTTTGACATTAAAAAGGTTCCGAAAAACATAACTTGACAGAACTGGACAAAACCTTATCTTCATTAGAAAATAATATAACTTTATACTGATTTATATAGCTGCTTTAAATAAGATGGGTCGAGATATAACGTGTTTACCAGTTATTACAACGAACGGCTGTTTTACATAAGATTGCCTATTTATAATATTAAGAGTAGTTTTATTAAACTTATTTTGAGATATTTTAGTAGATATATCACATTATCCACAATACACCTAGCATGTATTTTGTTGACGATTTCAAATAATATTTATTTTTATTGTATTTATAAGGTTATTGTATTTCATCATTTTTAAAATTTCTCAACTTTACATATAGACACATGCAGGTTATATTTAAATTAAGAATTGTTATCCAGGTTAAAATGAGATACTTTAGTATTTCAATCCAACATGTTCACTATGGCTTACCACTAGATCCTGAGGTAATCAAGATCTCGAGAAGTGGGAGGTCCTTGGATTTGGCGACAAACCGAATCACCACCCGATGGTGATGAAATATGAAGTCGTCCTTGATATGACTCTTTCGACAGATATCCTTAGTGGATTTGATATGGTTTGTGAAGCCGTCGTAGAGTTGGATGTATCCTCTGTTGCAATCTTCATCCAATACAAATTTTGCTTTGATAAATCTGAGAAAGACCTGGCAAGATAAGATACGTAGGGTCTCGATAAACGGTATGGCTTGATAGAGCAAGAGCTTGGTTTAAGTTCATTTTCATTGGTTTATGTTTATGTTGTCCAACAGGACTGAGTGAGTCACTTAATTAGTGACCTACTATATGATTAGATCGTACAATTTTAATAACTTTATTCTAATTGATAGAAAAATTAAAGTTCTATTATTGTCTATCAGTCAATATCATATTCGTATATGAATACAAATACAAATACTGAACATCCAAAAGTAATATAATATAAAGAAAAACAGTGGATGTTAAGAAAGGAATCTTTTATAATATATTTCAATAGCGCTTTTGTCAATGTTGACTAATTCAATTAATGTAACAAACTCAATCAAAATGTATTTCCTTAAAATATACAATCACATAGAACTTTAATAGATAATACTGATCAGATAACAGATCTTTACCGATAAACATTTAATTGATTAATAATTAAAATTTCAATATATTTTATAATAAAATAGTGTTAAATTTTTACCATAGAGATAGGATAAATTAATCAATCAATAATTCATTCAACAACTCTAGAGGACACATTCAATTCAAAATCGAATATACAGAGTGTGCATACTATGGAAAAATTCTATCGTACGAAACTGTAAATCAATTCGATTTTTTCCTATATTTTAATAGTTAAAGTTGCTTATTTTTCTTATGAAAAACTCGATTTTTGTACCTTAATAAAAAGGACATATTGCCAAAAATAAGAAAGACCTACGGAACACAACATCACTGTGAATATAACTGTATTGTTTTTATTACAAAAATAATATTGTGAATTCGAGGAGGAGTCTCTAAATAATTGTTAAAATAAAAGATTTATTGATCATTTCATATTTTGCTGAATATGATTATTACATAGGCCTATATGAATAACGGATAAACAGAAATAACGGCTTTTAAGACGTTCTATTAAATATGCACTTATAATTGGAGTTTATAAATAGGCTCCTAACCACTTATTATTAATTTAACGACAAATGGTATTTTGTTCAAACCACTTCTTGTTTTTTGGTACTTTATAAATGATGTTAAAAATATCTTGTAACTTTTAAAAAAACTAAAAAGTAAACCATTCAATTCAGATATTAACATTACAACATTATAGTTATTCCTTGAAACTTTTATAAATGACAATATTAATGAAAATGTTTAAAGTATAGTGTCGTCAATGTTTAATGTTTTTATAAGACAACAAACTCTAATTAAATACTACATTTTAGAAATATAAATGAGTACAATAAAGATTTATTATAGAGATTCAAATATATATTTTTTAAATATAAAATATCTATAATTAATTTTATAAACGTGTAACAGTAATATAAACAAAAACATATAATGTATAATATTTAAAACATTTATTGTCAACATTACAAATTTGTGAATATTTTCATAGATGAATACATGATAAATAACAACATTTTAAATTACTTTATAATGACAAAAATTATACTAACCAAATGATTAAACATGGAAACAAATAATAAAATTGTTGTAAAATATACACTTCAAATAGCGTTATTTGAAGTGTAATATGGTAATCTTAAACCACATTTAAAAATTTTGCTAAGCAACAAGGGGGAATTGATGAAATTGACACACGAGTAAACGATAATTTACAAAGTCTATCGTAATAAATCCAGTACTGGTAATTCTTAATGCACATTCAATTCCAAGTTTTTCATAGAATATTCTGGAGAACATTATTATGTAATAGATTACTCAAAATTAACTAAAATAGTACATTACAAATAATTGTCTGCTTCAAAAGTTATAATTCTATTTGGTAAAAACTTTAATTTAGAAATTACTACCTTGCATATACTTTACGCTACCAATTTTAAGCGCTTACTGATAACTATTACGGCGTCATAATTTTTAAAATATTCAGCTAACCTATAGTTTGATTAAAAAACTATTTATGTATACAAATTCATATATAAATATATATATATATATATATTTATTTATTTCAAATCGCATGGAAAAACGACACCACAAAATAATAAATTTATAAAGAAAATAGATAAATGTGGTTGGGTCAATTTTATTGCCTCCTTTTCAATTGGTAAAAAAGATTACAAAAGCGCCTGGTGCTGCTAGGATCAACATTATTAAACTACAGCAGAACACTAATTCGATTGCAAAACATAAAATATATGCAATTTGTAAAATTAAAGTTATATAAGTTTTCTTTACAACAAACAAACTGATAAAAAATATAATCAATATAAATATTTCCGATTTTGGCATATATTGTGCATCTTTCAGCTGGTCAACAGGATTTTCATAATAATCTAAATCCTATGATAGACATCAATGGTCACAGTCCTGTGACCACTGAAACCTCCTGAGGTTTCATGCTAGGTCGATATAAGAGGCCAAATAGATACATTAGCTGCTTCAGTCAGTCAAGACATAAATAGTGGTTTCCTATTTGTTTGAGACATAGTCAAGTCGATATTGACATCTGTAGAATAAATAGAAGAGAATAAAATAGAAATATACAAAGAAGTGCAAAATAACATAGTATGAAAAAAGCATAATAACATAATAATATTTAGAAATTACTAATTTCCATGCATTGAAATTAGTCAGCATAAGAATTATGTAATTAATTAAATATGGAATTATTGATAATTTTGACTTATCTACCAATGCGTAAATAGTTTAAGACTTAATAATATACGTACATATAAAATAATATTATAATAAATTTTATACAAGAAGATATATATATATATAGGTATATAGTAATAATTAGACCAGCATTATAATAACAAAACTGTTTTTAAAAAATAGGCCAATAAAAAACATTAAAAAAAGTAAAACAAAAGTTGAGTTTTAGATTGCAAAAAGAATGGCAATATAGATAAAATTAAAAATACAAAAAACATGTTTTAGAAAGTATTCATACCGAAAAATATATGATAAAACGGACTAAAACAAATACCACAACAAATCTAAACATTTCTTATATAAATTGAAACAGGCCTAACTGCACATGTTCATATTAAGTTTAACCTGTAGTGCATATGCTAAGCCAGAACCGGAAATAGAAAAATGACTGACAATGGGCAGACCAAGCAATAAAATATCCAAAAGTTTATTTTTGTTAGGTTACAGGGTTTAGAACTCTCAGTAAACAATAATACTAAATATTAAATTAATTAAAATTTTATTAATTGTATACTAGATTTATTAAATTATTATGTTCTTCAAATATCTATAATGTAAATTCTTTAAAATATTTTGACTCTGTTGCCTATTTAATGACTATAAATTGATATAAGTTGACTATCTTTTAATAGAACAGAATAGTACAATAAAATGTTAATGAACTATATATCATATTGTTTATTTATAAGTAGAAATATTTATTTTAATAAGACACCTGTGTATATAATTATGTACTTAATGACAGTATCTATCCATAAATTAGATCAAGGAAACATTTAAGCCTCATTAAATTAGTATAAATAAATGCCTATGAAATAGATACATGGTTTAAAAATATGATATAATGTATATGATATATTAGAAAAAATACCAATGAATTATTTAAAAACATATTTTAATACATCTAGAGTAAAATGCACACGAATACTGAAGATATAACTTATATTTGTTCTTTTATGTTTGTAAATGTGGATTGGGACTTCAGTAAGCAAATAATACATATTATACAAGCTTGAAATATTGTTTATTTGATATAATTACAAACAGTATAAAAAGAGAGTATAGACTATAGTCTATAGAAGGTGGGTGGTGCTTATAGGCTAGATGATATAATTTCGAGGGATTAACATTTTTAGTGACAAAGAACTCATCTCAGATAGACATTGCGATTGTTAGAATATATTTTAAAGTAAAATAAAAATAGTTATATAGACATATTCATACATACAAAGTCAATATAGATGCAATTTTGCTCACAAGCATGAACTAAAATATAATTAATAATACTTTTACTAATAATGTGTCTTTATAAATATTAGAATATTACAGGATTATTAGAATACAGGACTATTACATAAAAGTTTATTCATACACAATGGTTTTATTTAAAACATAAGTTTCTGCAGAACTTAGTTTACTAAAATAACATGTAAGAAAAAAATCTATATAATTGAAAAAAAAACGTTAAAAAAATTACGATAAAATAAGAAATACTGCATACAATGTAATAAATTTATAGTAAAAACATTTCAAACTTACCTGTAAACAAAAAAATTCAAGTTCCATGAAAACGTAATTGTCATGTTTCAAAATTTCGTCTTCATTCAAAGAAAGACCTTTTATACATTTACATGTAAAAATTTTTTCGACGGTAGCTACGATACAGAATTATTCAATTTTTTGAAAGCATTTCATCATGGAGTCCTATCTAGAATTGAGTAGGTAAAACTAATCCGATATCTAGGATTTTTACAGATTAGGATATTTAAGGATATTTACTTTTATTGAGTTTGTTGCATTAATTAAAAAAGACATCATTGCCGAAAGCACCAATAAATTATAAAAAAGATTTCTTTCTTACATTGAATGTTTTTACTTTATTATAATTTTTTATAATATTATAATATTCTTATAATTATATTTATAATTATATATAGGTATATACCATATGCATTTAAGAAACTTTAAACAAGTATTTTATTGATGACACACAAAGCTGATAATGGAACTATACATTAAAACAACTCAATTACATTCAAAAGGTTTAATATTTGCTAAAATAATTATATATATATATTTTTTAGTATATTCTTACACATATATTATATTTTTGTGTCAATTAGTTAAACATTTTAGAAACTATACTTATATAAATAGTAATTACGAAAAGTGTCTGTCTGTTCAAATATTGAAATGTTTTGTGTTAATGATATTTATTTATAATATGTTCGTATGTACATTCGTATTATACTCTTGTAATAAAATTTGTAATACAATTAGTTAGGTATAAAATATGAATTAAATTTGTTAAACTCATACTTTTTCAAACTGTAATTACTTAATACGTAGAAATATATTTAACAATGAAATATAATAAACCAAAGTGGTATGAAATGTTGACCGCTGGACCAGGGGGGCAGATCACCAAATTTTTCGCACCAAAATTTAAAAAATGTCGCGCTTTTTTTTAATGTTAGCGCATTTTTGTAAAATCATGTTCTAACTGACAGATTTAAACAAGATCAAGGTCGTTTCCGCCTAAATAGGGGACGGGGATTCCGAATTTGAGGTTCCCCTTAGCAATTTGGGAATTATGGTAATAATCATTGATTATCGGGTTTTCTAACTATAATTAACCAATCAATGTAGAGTATTTCAAAGTTTGCTTCTGATTGGATGTTGGTGGTGATATAAAAGACGCTGCACAGCGTTCTGGAGCTCATTATACTCTCTCGTACGGAACAGTTCGGACAAGCGATAAGAATCGCATACAAGATACAGTTATATAATTGCATCATACAATATTGTTCAGCCTATCGTCAAAGAAAGTTTGATAGAAGTGAAATTTGCCCTCATCGTCGTTAGAAGGCTGCAGAAAGGAACTTACATGTTATCGACGTGTCAAACAGTATTCAACTCTGCCAGTTTAATTTTCAAGTCAACAGAATTTATCAGCATCAAGGGTCCCATAGGTAACAAAGTTATCGGCTACCCATACACTACGCTAACAAGCATGGGTTCGGATCCTCTCGAGCAGTCAATCAAGTTGATGGAGAGTGAATTCGATAAGAAGTTGAAGAACACGGAGACTCCAAATCTAAACCCAACTCTGCGCGAACTATTCATATCACAGTGTCCAAGTCTACGGCCTACGTAGAGCCTTGTAGATCCCAAGTAAAGCCGCCTCAACAGATTCTTTGCAAACAATGCCTGTGACTCCACCGCCATCTTTTTTCGAATCGTCAACAAGGATCTCTTCAATGCCGCCAAATTCGGGGAAAGCAACTCTACCACTGGGGGCACCTCAGAAGAGAAAGAAGCCTACACTGCGATGTTAGAATGCTAAACATGTGTCGGAGGAAACACCTAAGAAGAAAAAGGCGACAACACGCAAAGTGAAAATATCCGCTCCTATGAAGTAACTAACTAAATGTATTTTCAGTATTTTAAGTAAAGACTTTTATGAGTATTAAATTCATGTTGTTATATTTTATAAATGTTTACAATCCTACCATATGGACTATGTTGCTATATATCTTATAAATGTCTGCAATCTCATCATGTATACTCTTGCTATGTTCCTTCATGTGTTATATTTAGTAAATAAATTCAATTTTATATGTTATGAAATATAATTTTTTTAATTTAAGAGAGATGTGGGTTTAAATGTAATTCGAATCTTATGTTAAATAATTTTATTATAATACATTGTATAAGGTATACTCCTGAAAATTTCCTAACAGTAACTCTTCATTGAAAAATATAGTTAAAAAAGTGAAAAGATAAAATGTATCCATTAATTCGTTTATTTTCAAAAAAAGTCGTGGCACATGTATATAAAACACTACTAAGGGCATGATTTATAGAGAAGCGGAAGTCTACAGCCGTCCACAAAATTTTTTTCGAATGCTTGTCATACACATAGGATAGAAATACAAATTTATAGTTCAGTTGAAAAACCGAATAGATTAATCAGATTGGTATTATAGTCAATTAATTTACCCATTTCAAGACTGAGTAGACGGTAAAATACCTTCTCAGCAGAATCGACATCTCTCAGCTCAACATTTAAATAACTAGGCCAAAACTCATTGTCAAACACATTGAAGATTTTTTCATAACATAAAAATCAAGTCTCTCTAAGACTTAGTCTGGAATACACTGGAAAATAATCCCGATGAGTTTTTCATTACGGTGATACATGGGCTCAAAGTCCGGTTCCTTCATATCAATACGTCTTTCCTCTTCGCCATCAGGATGAAGTACTCGTTGATAGGCAGGCGCACAGTTTAGAAATTAATAACATATGTGTTTTGGCTTCATCAAATGAGGAAGTGAATCGTTTCAATGTTGCAACACTGTCTCGAATCGTAGGGGTAACCGATTTGCAAATATATTGATTAAAGGTTACGTGGGAGTCAACTCCAAGTGTAAACCGCTCCGTCTGACAGCGTCCTACCATTTGACATAACGGCCAACAATCTGACCATATTTTGTTAACAGTAAAGTATTGAGTCATTCGACGAATAACGTGATATTTTAACAGTGTCACGTCTCCACTATTTTGAGAAAATTCTTGACTCCCACAAAGATTAATGCGTTGATTCCAGTCACTTGACATGATGTACGCGTGAAAGAATACATATACTATATATCCTCAAATTAAAACAGGGACGATATTGTTTATACTTTCTCTATCATCCCTTAATATTTATTAAGAAAGATAAAAATCACAATATGTTTGGGTTGATTAGGCACGTTTTATTGAGAGAAAAACATATGTAAAACAAGTAAATAGGGTACATAGAACTTAAGGATAAAGGTTTACAATAAATGCTAGTCTGTTAACTATTTACGAAGAGAATGTAAAAACAGATGAATGAATAAGAAAACAAATTATGTAAATAATTAAACATAGTTGGAACAAAAAGTAAGTATAAATAAAGATGGAACTAGTCCACCCTTCAGACCCCTTACTCCCAACTATACGAACGGGTTGTGTGTTCGTGAGTATATGACTCTCCTACTAAGTCTAGAACTCTTTAACCGCAATAAAGATTTTGGTATTACGCTCGCGGATTATACTGCAGGTGGTTACAACCTATTGTATATGGATTCAATTTGACAGCTGATCTATACATGTCAGAGCACGCTCAACCATATAAGGAGGGTAATCTTCGATTGAGCCTAAATTTGGTGCTGCGCACGTTGGCATTATAAATGTAGTAATTATGGCGAAATTTGATGGTAAAGTGGAAATTATGCGTCAACACAACGTTCTTGTCGACTATAAGGGCTAAAATGTTTACCAGTTAAGAACTCAGTCTTCTTGTCAATATAAATCATCAATTTGTTCAAAAATATTTTTTTGGAATCTACCCCATGGATTAACTACTAATTCATCTCAACTATACTCCACTTGGACTTATTGTAAACACTGACACTGCCAACATGCCTGGTATTAAGTGATCATTCTTGCTTAAAATCGTGGAGAAGTGTTTGACTCGTTCGGAGAACCGACTCCAACTCGTCTTCAACTCTGGATAAATAAACATTGTAGTTGTGGGTGGGTTTCTAACAAATATTTTATTAATGGACCGCTAACTACTGAATGTGGTGCTTATTGCCTCTATTACCTATATCATAGTCTTGTACTTGGATATAGTATGAATGATATTCAAAAACAATAACTTACATGTGAAAATGCTGACTCAAATGTACTTCATGATATTGAGATATTAATACTTATAAAATAATAAACGAGATTGATCAACTTAATTTTTTTGCTTTTTTTATCTTCTTTTATTAATCAGAACTAATTAGGATGTTAAGAGGAAAAGAAAAATAGTACTTCGGCGGATATAGAGTTTATTGAATTTACACAACGTATCGCCTTAACGGCTTCATCAGGTGTATGGTAAAGCTAAGAAAGCAAATAATAATATGTATCAAACAACCAATAGGAAGGCGTGAGTCAGAAATGGTCACAAGACAGCAGAAAGAGATCGCAGGGAGGAAAGAGTACAATCGATACTGTGAAACGCTATACAATAGAGAGGTGGCGTCCCTCACAATTGTTCATTAAGACGTTAGATGGATAGCTATTAATATAAATCGATTCTACAATTTCACGTTTGTAAGAGTTAGGAAT
>JAUZND010013085.1:0-28253 GCA_034780555.1 Coelogynopora nodosa | reverse complement strand
GAAATGGGTCATTTAGGAATTGAAAAAACACTTCCTAGAATAAGAGAAAGGTTCTATTGGAAGGATATGAATATAGAGGTTAAGAGATACATTCAGTGTTGTGAAGAATGCGCTAAGAAGAAGAGACAGGGAGCAAAGAATGTAGCCCCTATGATTACTAGAGAAAAAACTCATCCATTTCAGACAGTAGGGTTAGATATATTAGGACCTTTACCAACATCAGAGTTTGGAAACAAATATATATTAGTCATAAGTGATCATTTTACAAAGTACCCAGTAGCTATACCACTTAAGGATCAAAAATCATGGACAATAGCAGATGCATTTATTCGCGAATGGATAAGTTATTTTGGGGTGCCTGAGAGTATTTTGACGGATCAGGGTACAAATTTTTGTGGAAAGTTAATTCAAGAGTTATGTCAGGTTTTAGGAGTAGTGAAATTACGTACTTCCGGATATCACCCCCAGACCAACGGGCAAGTGGAAAGATTTAATGCTACGTTGTGTGGAATGCTAACGCATGAAGTTCAAGGGAATCATAAATAGATACAACAGTAGTACATAACCTTTAAAAATTTAATTAGTGTATAATTACATTATAATCTTATTATTTAATTATAAATATAGTTTTTAGACCGTTTTTTAAATTTAGTACGAAAAATGACGTCATTCGCGACATCATTTTTGTTTTTAGCCTATAACGTTTGATGTTTACAACTTATGACAACCAAACTTGGTATGATGACTCACCAACAAAAGCCAATTTTTTTATACTACAATTTTTTTAGGTATTATAATATATATATTTTTATATACATTTTTTATACGGTAAAGTAAAAATTAATAGATAGACATTTAGATATTTACAGCTAATTAAATGTTTTTTTTATATAGAAAAATAAAATTTAGGCACATTTTTCATGGTAAGAATGTTGTTTGTGATACTATTTGGTTATACAAAACGTACACTGTGATTAATATTTTTAATATTATATTTTAATATGTCGTTTTGGGCAAATAATTTATTATTCTCATAAATAAAATAGCTTTTTAAATTTTAGATTGTCTCTTACCTTGTCTGTTTCGTTCTATATTGTCTTAATTAATTCCATTTGGTCATATAAGTGACTTTATACCGAAATATCATGAAATTTATATGTGTATATGTGTTTTCTAATAATTTCTATGATCTACAAAATTTTTCATTTTTAATTTTAAAAATTTTGGATGGTCTATTACACTATTTGTTTCGTTGTGTACTTTCTTAATTAATTGCGATTGGTCATATAAGTGAACTTTCACCAAATTATAAGTTCATAAAACAAATTCCCTTATTTTGAATAATTGAAGCACACATGATTTATGAAATAGAATGCCATTTATTATATTAATTATTTTAAAATTATACAGCAGTAAACAGAGTAGGAAAGTATGCATACAAATGTCAATAATACAAACACATGCACATCAACGTATGCTTATAATTGTTGTTTTCTTATATAAACAAAATCTTGATTTTTTTAGTATTACGCTCCTCAGGTACTACGAGGAGGTGTGATAATGCTTTGCCGGGTTGATTTTATTGTACCGCTTGTTTCTAGCATGGCTCAAGATTCGACAAGACACTGCTGTTGTACCACTCTTTGTTGGAAAAGTAAATATAACCAAGTCTTTTGAACATTGTATTAATGAATTCCACTCTTCTCCTTCTATCAGTTGACTTTATGAAAAAATAGTATATTAGTCTAAGTATATATTTCATTTCATCCACATCAATACGCAACTCTTGCCTCAAAGCGTTGCCCTGCTCATCGCTGTCGATATGTGGTTGTGTGTCATGTTTCAAACTGTTTGTCACGTCCGCAGCATCCGTCCCAATTTTGGACATGTCAAGAATAAAGTTATAAAATTAGTCCGGAGAGAGAGATTGCAAATACGACCATTCGTGTCGGGAGGTTGAAGCAGAATGAAATTTAGCTGTAAAAGATTCTCTGTTTATACTTGAAGTGGATCAATCTGTAAGTACCAAAATCTAGCTGAGTGAACGTCATAATTGAAATCATCATGCAATATATGGTCATAATACATCACACTGCTAGTCTATCTATTAACCGTTCGTTTACGTTCTGAAAAATACTAGGTAGTTTATATTGTGGGGCAAAATTTTACCCCAACATAAATACATTACATTTCCCACAAAATGTCTTAAAGTTTGGTTGCAACTGATGTACTGTAGTCCACTGAATATATTTTAATAATAGTACATGTATTTTATTATATATATAATTAATGCCTATTTATGCTTATCATTGCTAGTACACAAATGTTTTTGTACTTCTATACTATTGTTATCAGAATTTGACACCATTATAATTTTATACATGAATGGAGTAAATTTATTTACACAAAAAATGGATTACATTTATTACACTGAAATTATTTTACAGGTGTATAAATGTATAAGTGAAATTGAAATAAAAAGAACAGTCATCAGTAAGTGTGTGTTATAAGTAATTTAGACATGTTCGCTGCAAGACTGGCAGAAAACAACTTGATGTACGGCACATATGTGTTTCTGACAGCTCCAGCAGAGCTGTTTGGTTTTTTATCTAGAATTCTTGGGCAGAAAGAGCTTGTGATCGGCAGATTTTGCCTTGTGATCGGCTTCTGGCTGAACTGGTCCGTAGGCGAGGCTGCTGAATACGGCGATTCATTAGTTGTTGGCAAAGCTCATAGGCAAGGTTTTTACGAAAACTGTAGTGGAGTCACATTGCGACACCATCATTTTATGAGCGCAGATAACGGCAACGTCGACGAATGCCATAGCCACAGAATATGGCCATCGGCGACACTTTCTCTTGCAAGTATGCCCTCGAACAAGCTTGTCCAGATTATCCACAGCACCTTTTGTATGGTTGTTTGTAGTCCAGAACCATTTCCGGTTTGCCTTCTTCCCTACATTGGGTGTTGGCCAGAGGTTCTGTATGCATTAACGACATTAACAAAACAGGAAGACTTTTTTTGTCCCAGTATTGACAAAAGTATCACAGCGTGACATTGTCAGTGTAGTAGTGCTTGGAATCCCCCCGAACACGACGTGTAACAAGCTTAGCTGTGCAGGTGGGAGCTCACGGCGGTTTTGGCGCACTGTACCCAAATATGTGGTGTTCTGTTGCAACCACTCTTCACAAAGCGGCTTGCTCTTAAAAAATATTTCGACCAGCTTGAAGATGATCGGCAGCAAGTTCCATTACAATACCATGTGAAAAATGCCTTGGGTCATCTTCTCTCATAGTCCGAGCACCAATGTACACCACAAATTTTACGGGAACAGTGGTGTCCGCATCAACACACCAACATATTTTAATTCCAATTTCGCCGGGTTTTGAGGGAATATACTGACGAAAGCTAACCCGGACATGGAATTCCACCAGCATTTCATCCACACAGTTAGGGTCCGGGGTTATAAACACCTTTCAATGTAGCATTGAAGCCATCCACAATGGGCCTGATGGGGGCTAGCTTATTATTGGTGTCACATCGCCGCCTGTCATCAAAGCGAAGCGCCTTTTTTAGCTGTAGGAAGCGTTCATAACTCATTGTGGCTATGAAGAGTAAATGCCCATCCCTCTGTGACCAAAACTCCCTCGTGTCACGATGATGGGCTTTGAATACTCCTGAAAAATAAGATAAGATTAATGTCAAGTGCCAAATAATAGAATTGGGTAATACAGCCGACTAATTACATTATAATATTATGTAGTGTACATATCAATAAAACCAACTTACCGGCAAGTAAATGAAGTCCTATAAATGCAAATATTTCCTCCTCATCTGTCCGTCGCCAAATGTTTTCCTGGCCCTGGGTAAATCGTCGTCCAGCCACATTTGTATATTGTACCGCAATGTCAATAAAGTGTTGCATCATGACCATGAAAGCCTTTTTTGGTAGATGGCCGTAGTCCAGCAGAAAAGCCTGCACGACCATGAAATAGATTTCTTGCTGGTGCTCGGCCTTGTACATCATCTCGCACTTGTAGATGCCACTGAACGTTAGATGGTGATACGAGTTGCCTGGTAGCTTCAGTTTCATTGTTGTTTTCTGCTTCTGACTCAGATGATGATGAGTTCATTTCTTCTAGATCATTTGCATCTAATACTTCAACTTCTTCAATATCATCAGAATTGCTCGCAATACTTCCTTGATCGTCTTCTTCAGCTGCTTCGTCAATAGCGACATTAAGTGGAAAAATTTCTGGTGGTGCTTCGACTAGATTAAGAGCTGCCGCAGGTGCAGGTAATTTGCGGGAAGCCATTAGTTGCTTATAACCAAGATATAATCTGTATAAAATTGAATAAAGTGAAATGTGAAAAATTGAAATATGTTCGAGTAACAATTACTATAGCAAGAGATGAACTCGTCAAACAATCAACCAATCATTGAACAGTAATCACGCACAACAGTCGTGATAATCAATATATAGCTATGAATCAGCTGGAGTAAAATTTTACCCCAAAACGTAAATTAGGTAGCATGTGATCATATTTTTGTTGGTAATAAAGATAATATAAAAATATTTAGCAGAAATAAACTTCGTTAAAAGATAGGAAAAGCCATCGGAAGACTTTTAAAAAAAGCCAATATGACTGTGTACTGCATTGTTAAACATGCTTGGGGTAAAATTTTACCCCACATAAACGTAAACGAACAGTTAACATATAAGAAAATACAATATATATTGTAAATGAACCATGTTGTAGACCATAGAAATTATTAGAAAACACATACACAATGATTACATTTCATGATCATTTTGTGAAAATTCACTTACATGTCAAATCGGAATTAATTAAGACAATATGGAACGAAACAGCCAGTGTAAGAGACCATCTAAAATTTAAAAACTATATTATTTATGAGAATAATAAATTATTTGCACAAAACGACATAATAAAATATACATTTTAAATATTATTCCAAGTCTACGTTTTGTATAACCAAATAGTATCACAAAAGGACATTCTAACCATTAAAAGAAATAAGATAAATCATAACTAACATTTAAGAAAATATAACATATAATGTAAATGAACCATGTAGTAGACTATCGAAATTATTAGAAAACACGCACATAATGATAAAATTTCATGATAATTTTGGGAAAATTCACTTATATGATCAATCGGAATAAATTAAGACAATATAGAACGAAACAAGCTCTGTATGAGAACATCTAGAATAGATAACTCATAATCAGATAAGATGATACTATTGTATATGTAAAAAGGCTGTTGTTCGAATTCCTGCACACTTACTGCGTGTACACAAAGTAGGTACTGTTTAACGCACGAGAGCTTACTTCGATCAAGGATGTAGCTGTCGACTCTTCTACTATTTAACGCATAAGAGATTTTACTACTACGGAAATATTCTTGAAGACATCGATTACCTACAAAACTGAAAAGACAATTTAAGCTAATTCTTCACAGATTCCGACGAAACGAAATTCCCAAAGTTGCCCTACTGCATGGATATCAATCAACACAAAATATCAAACAAGAAATCAAACTCAAATCAATCAGTGACGGATGAGGAATCAATGCGGTCCGACGACGAGGAGTAAATATCAATAAAATCGATTGAGGAAATGGCAGACGACGAGTAGGTAGAGAAAGAGTCAACGCTTCTGACTACAATTCTGGAGGACATACAGAAAAACATACGTAAGAAATTGACCCTGAAGAAGTTGAAACACAAAGTACAAGACAAAATCATTAATTATATTGAACTATTCAATTATAAGAAAAATGACAAAGCATTGGAACGAATTGAAGAAAAGGTAAAAAAAAACGATACTCCTTTTGACACCTATAATTCAGCTCTACGGGAGAGTATCAAACGATTTTGGCATATTTTTCACAGCAGAGTGCGTGATGCATTGGACTCAATTAATATCATACATGTTGATGATAATGATATTGACACACCTAATAATAAAATGTGTCCAATATATTAAAATACATATTCATCTCAAACTTTATATATTGAAGTACTACAGTGTAACTTTAATAAAAAATTGGATTCATAAAAAATGCCTTTATTGATTTTAAACAAAACTATTTCGGTCCATTTAGTCAGAATTCTCATCAAAATAAATCTGTAAGTAGCAAAATCAAGCTGAGTGAACGTCAGAATCCTCATTGAAATCATCGTGCAATATATGGTCATAATACATCACAATGGTAAAATGTCTACAATTCTGTCAGATTTCAACTGATTTAAAAAAATAAGCACTATCACAAAGCTATTCTGCTAATCTATTTATTTAATTTCATTCTACTATATAAAAATTATGATAATTGCTGATAATTGATTTAATCAGCTATAAATAATTAAAATGTCTATAACTTCGTTAATTCCAACCAATTTTCAAAAAATTGACGCTAGCTCATAGCTATTCTGAATGTCTATCTATTAAATTTTATTTTACTATGTAAAAAATTATTAAAAATATATATATATATTATATTACTTACAAGTAAATAGTAATATAAAATTTGGCGTATGTTGTTGGTGAGTCATTATACCAAGTTTGGTAGTCATAAGTTGTAAACATCAAAAGTTATAGGCTAAAAACAAAAATAACATCACAAATGACGTCATTTTTTGTACAAAATTTAAAAAACGGTCTAGTGGTGTGCCAGAATCCACCGTTCATATACTACTGTATATCTAAAAGAAAGACCACAATATAATACTATGCTCATTTTAAAAAAATTATGAAATTTATATGACCCATAGTGGATTGTACGCTTTTTATTAAAATATTCATTTAAATATAGGAACATTAAAAATTCAATACTTTATTTACTTTTTGTTCCGTAAAAAAGTGGCAGTGGTTATTCGAGAAAAATGCAATGGATAATAAGCGTTGGTAACAAATATTGTCCTAAATTATTTATTGTATATACAATAAAAATTGCATTATTCTTCTAAATTATAGTACAATTAGTAAACTTTACTTTAGTACAACTTAAGTAAAAAGTTGTTTTATTAGGAGAAAAAGTCAATACTTGTTGTCTTTAAGACTGTAAGGCAAATTTAAACAATATAGAGAGGGAAAGTGTAGGTAGAGCGCGTTTCTAGGACAATCAGAATCAATGGTAAATCTTAAAATAATTGTAAAAAAATATATTTGAAGACCTCGTTAAGGCGAATTTATACCTAAATATAGTATACCGCGCTGTAAAATTGTTTAGGTATGACATATTGAATAAATATATTTTCAATGCTATGCCGATTCTATGTTATTCCGATTCAATGTTACTCCAGTTCGATGTTATTCCGGTTCGATGTTATTCCAGTTCGATGTTATTCCGATTCAATATTATTCCGGTTGGATGCTATTCCAGTCAATTCTATGTTATTTCTGTTCGATGCTATTCCGGTTCGATGTTATTCAGTCGTCCCCGATATATACCGAAAAAGATAGGAACAGTGAAAAAAAAATTGCTTCACAAAACAATTTCATTTTCGGTTTGTGACTAATACGCATGTAAATAAGATTAGTGCAAACCAGTTCCTCATGTCAGCTACATCTATACATTCCTTCCACTGGACCATTATGGAATGTAGTAACCTTCTCACGATACCTACGACAATTGTTGGTACAGTTTACCTAATGCTGCCACAGATCAACTGAAAGAAAAAGATCTATGCAGCTCAGTTCAGTTTGGAAATATTATTCAAACAAATCTGGAGTTAATCACACTGCCCCAAAACTCTGGGAGATATGAAATTTTATCATTATGATCTAAAACCTCCTCCCAAACAATAGCATCAGCAAAAGAGGATGAAGAGCTACCAGAACTAGCAGACATACTGCCGGACGAAAGTAGCAGACATAACTAAATATGATAATTAGAATGTATTAACAACATAAAACTCGATGTAAATTACAATATATTTCATTTTACAGTGCATATCTAATGACCGCGTGTATTATACAAGTTTGCTTTCTGTTCTGTTATAATTTTAAAAAATTGGAATTCCATTTATTTTTGCCTTGCGCACGTCGGGAAATGGTCGAAAAAATGTCTTACACCTAGTATCAGGTTAGCACCAAATTTAGATAGAAGATATTTTTAGAACTCCATAAAACAAATTAAATTGACATGGCAAGACAGCTACAAAATACAGCTTCCTAAAAACGGAAGAATTTAACATCGATAAAATTGTAATCGATAATTTTGCGATAATTTATTTCAACATTGACCTCTGAACCACTTTTTTAAATAAATACGTTTTAAAAAATTTATTCAAGCAACAGAGGTTAACTATTACCAACCTGGTATTCTTCAAAAGTGGTAATATAGTCAGCATATGTGTTCGACAGTCCAGCAATGACGATATGAAGATTGGGTCCCATCGCCTGAAAAGTTAATTTTTTAGAAATCAATTTGTTATATATATAAATCTCTTTCTATTAGTTAATTATTTTAGTAAAAAGGTTGATTAGCTGTCACTGATTATACCATATGAAATGATTACAAACATCCACGTAAGACTTTTTAGTCGTAGATAATAAAAACCTTTAAAATAGAAAAGCACTCAGTCACCAGAAAGATATATTTTGAAATACGTATGAAATTTGTTGCATACAAATATTTTATATTGAATTATAACACACCTTTTTTTGTGTTGTATTATGGTTGTTATGCCAATTACACAGTAACACTGTATTTTGAAATAAATTATAGTTGCATAATATGCAAAAGTAGATGGATTATTTATATCTTTAGGTGATAATATCCGTTACTGTTAAATACTTGAATGTTGATTCTTAGGTCTTTAATAAAAAAAAAGTATTTTTAGGAAACAACATCGCGAAAAAAATTGATCAGATAAAACTGACACATGGTCTCCTAGCGGTAATCATAAACCTGGTCAGCACACTGTGATAAGCGCCTGAATATAGATCCTACCTGTTGAACAGCAGCACGAATTCGACGTCCCGACATGGTGGTGAATTCACCGGGAACAGCAACAATCACGAGTTGTCCGATACGAATGATCTGCGTTTCAACAATGGTCGGTTGCCATTTGTAGGGAAAGGTTATCTGTAGAAAATAATAACGTTCTAACTTTATTTGGTGGATATTACCGAGAGGTTTGGCAAAATAATTAAAATGCAATAAGAAATATAGACAACTTTTATTAAAATTAATTGAAAATATAACTTAATAAATTATACTTAAATCAGTAATAAATTGTCAAGAATAAAACAAATCTGATTATTATTCGATTGACAAAATAATATATCAACATTATTAAAAATGTTGTATAAAACAAGTATTGCACAAAAATACATTATTATGACTACTAATTTGGCAACACATCTGCATTTTGCTTTTTTGTGCACTATTTCGAAGTAAAATAGGTTTTACGCTTTATAAATAGTAAGTAAAAACCAATTTATGTTGCCATTTTGAATTTATATGATATATACATTTTTATTTGTATACATTTCTTGCATTGTATTATCCGACATAGAATGTTTGTGTAGAGACAGTATCACAAACACAATAGTTCCATTAATAAGATAAATTATCATAGTAACGTGGAATAGTATACAAGAAAATATTAATTCTGGGTAAACAATTTTATTTTTAAATGCACACAATTCCAGGTTTAAAAAAGTTGCAGATGATCCTTAGATAATCTTGGGCGCTAAGGGAATGTATTCAGGTCTGTTATACTGAGTGAAATGTTTCAAAAACATGAATATCTTATAAATATAACCATCATTATGTAATGCTTTTCTCGGTACAACAGAGCTCGCTTAATTGTCTCAGTCTAAATCTTTTCATATTTATATTTTTATAGAGTCCGCAATTTTGGTAAAATTAAATTAAGCTCATGCCATTTTTTGAAAATATTTTTTATATATTGTGCATCTATACAATTTATAGCATTATATATACTTTACTTAATATAGTACTTTAGTATATATACTATACTTGTTACAAATTGTACCTATATATTAAGTGTATGTTTTTCTTAAGTTTTGGGCTGATTTTATAATTTTCCTTAATAGATTAGTTAATTTATTTAATACAAAATTTTCAAAATCGTGTGAGGTATAAACGGTATAAATATGAATCATATTATCAATAGGCTACACAGTTGTGAATAAACGTTTATTGTTATTTTAGTAGCCTATAATATAATAGTTTTATAAATATAAGATGTACATGTTTTGTATTTGTATAACATTAATATAGTATTAATAATTTAATAATATTCTAGGGTTATCAACAGTCAATATCTACGGTAAGCAATAAAAGCGTTGAATTATTAATATTAGATAAAGAAAACAGCTATTCTAAACAGTGCATATATGCTATGAATTCTCTAAGTCCAATTTGTTTTGATAACATCTGTATCTGATGTGACCAGATATTATGACCTACGCACAATTTGAAACAACTTATGTCAATAAATAGAGATATTGAATACTGTCAATTTTTCATTTGACCTATATACGCCCACTTTTAAACTGACTAATGCGCGTTTGACCGATTTCATGGCTACATATAGGTACGCCTGGTTTGAATTGAGGAACATCCACATTTGATATGAAAAGCCAAAGTTTGTTATAAAATTCATAGGAGTAGTCTAATATTAAATATCAGGATACCTTCTTTCAAAGATACCTGAAACTCTTCATCTTTATAATTTTAAAGTCTATACAAAATACCAAGCAAGATGAACAAATTTTTTACTAATTCAGAAAATGTTAACTTCGAATTTAAAATTATAAATTCAGAATTATGAACATTTTAATAATATTCCATATTTAGTTTTAATAAAAATGGTGATGACCAATGTAAGTATAATTTTCTAATAAAAGTATTGCATTATTAATAATTTATAAACACATGAATACGTCCACTGTTATAACTATTGAGTTGACGTTTGAGACCAGAATCCGTTATGAAATTAAATTGTTAGTTATAATAAAATAATTTTAAAAGATACTGCTATAAAATTCAATATTACACTTTTACATAGTATTCATAGTTATCATTGTCTTTTGCACATAAAACTCAAGATAACTAATTTTCAAAAATTTGTGCTTACGCAAAAATACGCGTAATCGGGAAAACGCGCCTTAGTCAGTTTTCAAACATAATTACATAATTTTTAATCAACACATATTTATTTATTTATTGAAATCATTAAATTATAAAATTATTGAAAATCATTTAAAAAAATCAGTCTAAATATTATTTAAAAATACAATTGTAAATAATCTATTTAATGTTATAAATATAAATAAGTCTTAAATTGTTGACTAAATTATCATATTGACAGAAATATATATTAACGCACCTCTCCAGTGGAAATAAGAATGGGTTTTGGATAATGACACTTGATCTGTTCCTGACTTGGCTTGATATTCATAAATCCATGTACAAAATCCATCAACTTATTTTTGCCAGTTAATTTGCCTATAATAAAGAGAAAAACATTAAAATAAAAAATCGATACAATGTAAATTGACAATGTAAGAATGTGTAACTATTTTGGCAAAGCGCTCCATAAATTACAAGGAGTTACACATTCTTACGTTGTAAAATTACTAAGTGGTTTGTCAAAAGTATTGTTTACATGTTATTAAACATGTTATTATTAATAATAAAATATTATTATTATATGTTTAATTTTTCAGCTGCAACTATAAATAGATAAATATATGTATGTAAAGGTTACACTGACAGCAACATGAATGACATATACGAGTTTAAAAGTCTGGTATCACGCCACAATACTCATTGACCCTTACCCTGTTATTTAAGTAAACAATATACCAAACTGTAAAAATACTAATAAAACGTAATTAAATATATAAAAGGATCAATAAGCAACTGTAAACTTTTACATTGCAATTAAAATTTTATTTAGTATCATTATATTTTTTAATAAATAATGAATAAAATGCCAGTGTTGAAATAAATAAAGTCAATTTATTTTTATTATAATATAATAAACAGACAATGTTTAAATATTGAAGAAAAATTTTAAGACTTATTTATTGGTTTGACTTTTGTTAAAACTGATTTTAGTAAATAACATTTTTATGCCTACATTAGATTTAGCTATAATAATATAATCAATAATAATTATAAGTGAGCGGCTTTCAGGACGCGAGTAGCAACTTACCTTGAGCAACATTGAATGTTCCCGGACCAAGGCCGTCAGTTGTTCCTGCAGCAAAATTAGAACCCATAGCAGGTTTACATGTTGTGACCTATATAAATGGGAAACAGACTAACAATCTATAATGTATGACATTATTTATCTCTCAGGTTAACTTCGCATAACGATACATAAGAACCATATATAAGAACGATATATAATAATAATCGGTTATTAACTAAATATATTTAGTTAATTTATCTAGACCTATTTCAGAAGTATTACTACGGAAGAATGTTACTATATTATACATTTGTGTATGTATGTACATATATGGAAATATCCCAATATCACTACGAGTTTTTAAGTGACTAGTTTTAAATGATGTATCAGTATTAAGTAATAAAAATAAAAATTGACAATATTTTAACCTTGATTGTTTTAATTCTTAATGATTCATACTTATGTCAGTAGAGTCGCTTATAGCTTATCTGCTAATGATAATAGTAAATAAAGTTATACAAATTTATATATATATATACATATTATGTGTGTATGTATGTATGTAAATTACCTAAACATTACTTATAAAATATATAGCAACGAAATTTGTCGTCATTCACGTATAAAAGTACGTAACACAATCTTTTTTAATCTTTCTAATATACTAATGCAACTATTTAACTGTCGTTTTATGGGTATATTGAAAATAATTTATTCCGCTTTCTTCAAAGTAGCTGCTTATATAACTAATAGATTATAACACAATATAAAATTCATTCACACCGTCTTTCCTGAAGGAAGCTTCAGTGTAATGTTTGACATGTCGACAAACTGATGTACAAATCCAACGGGGCCGGTGATCTCTTCCTTGGCTTTCTGATAGAGTTTCTGATTGGTTTATTCAAATAGAGGAACACAATAAAGATAAATGTCTACCATGCCACACCAACTTATTTACATTAAACAGTTAAACAAAAGCAGTCATATACATAAAAAATATATAAAAACAAGCAATAAAATTATTTGTCAAATTGAATGAGCTTAGACTACTTTTAAATTATCTTTCATAATTCTGAAAAGGAACAACAACAAGCTATTACGTCGATAATACATATTGATTTTATCGAAGGATGGTGAAGTTATTGCTAACGCGAAGCTCTAATGTAAAAGTTCTCACCAAAGCTGCACTGAATTGATTGTTTCCAATGATTCTTGTACTCTCCATCATGTCTGGTCCAGGGCCAAAAGCAATGCATTTATCAATCTGAAAGCAGCAATCACTAGCTGGATATCAAACCGTACATAGGCAACATTTAATTAATATACAGTCATGGAACTAAACAAGATGGTCAACACGTATAGTATAAAGATAGAAGAGTCTTTCATGGTAACTTGATTAAAACCCTAAAAAAGAAGACCATGCTATGTTTACTTTTCCGCTACATGTGCTGGTATCTTCATCGCACGGTAGGCCAGAATCGATGCAGTGTGGGCCGCGGGTGTTTGGTGACACGTCACCTTCGTTGGTCTGGGCGAATGCCGCAACAAAGGGTCCCTGAAAATATTAAATTCACTAATAAAATAGTCATCACTAAATTATACTAAAACAAAAATTTGAAATTAACTTAATTGTCTATTTTTTAATAATGTTATATCAATGTAAAAAGTTTCCAAACCATTAAAATTCCAAAAATAAAGCAACAACTACTTAGAAGGCACGTCACCTACATTTCCAAATAAATGAGTCGGATTCTTATAACGCTCAAAAAGTTGTGAAGCGTAGCCCTTGTTATCACCGCTTATGTAAGAGTTAGTATTGTTCAAGCTGGTACCATGTACTGCAAACCAGTTGATCATACCCAACTCTTCACCACTCAAGCTCACTAGACGAAGCAAATTCATCTCTGTGTCAACATCACCTTTGTATCTAAAAGGTAAAAGAAAAAACATCAAATAAACTTCGAAACAATGAATAACATATTCAAATGCAAGTATTTTAAAACAAAAAGATTACATTTGTAAGATTAAACGCCTTGAAAATATCACATGATATCATTTTAAAACGGATCTCCATTTCCATGTGTAATTAGTGAAGTTCTTGCCAATCCATGTGATTAACACGAATTATTGTGTACGGTTGCAAATAACGACAGGTTCATCCTATTCAGCCCGCATGCTTGCATTTGTAATAAATTCGTTTTGAGAGTATAAAAAAACATGATGCAAGCCAATATAAAAAGTCTAATTGACTCAAGAACTTTTTCTCGATGTGCGATGTCGATAAACAAATTTAAACTCTTTCTTTGGATAGATGTCCTGTGATAATGAAGTAAATATGTGACAACGTCAATAAACAGATAGAATGGTCACAAAAACAGAAATATGAAATTTATTCTAAAAAAGCCTTCGCAAGTATAATGTGCCATTAGCTAATTTGACTGTTCAATAGTAGTTGTAAAGTTATCGCGGCAATGAACTTGGCGTTTTTACGCAATTAACTATCGGATTTGCAACTCAAAACTTTTCCAGATATCAATTACAAAGGGAAAGATTCTAGGCATTGTAAAAGTAGACCTTGCGGAAAGAACTGTCCTGACTCTTTCTTCGTTTATAAATAATAGTAATTGCAAAGTTTACATTAACCATTATTTTGCGAGCCACTAGCTATGCCTCAAGTTATTAAATTATTTTCTTACAATGGCTGGTACTATTATGGCAAAAAACCAGATGTCCCAAGATATGTGAAAACAGCCAAACATCATCAACTTTGTTCAACAGTGTAGGATATAGAAATTCTAATTAGACTACTTTCCTGGTTCCCGAAAAGGGAAAATGTACTTTCTTAGCGTAATCTAAAACATACGTGATAACAAAAACTTATAGCTATTCTCTATATCGGTAACTTTAATTCTTTACTTATTGTAACGAAGATCTGGAGATCTAAAACAAGGAAGTGCCGACAAAGCCGTATAAAAGAATTAAAAACAGCGGTTAACGAGAACATTATAGAACACATGAAAACTTAAAAGTATAGTTTCAAAAGATTTGGCTTACTGAAAGATGTTTAATGATTATATTTACAGTTACATACTTAGCGCGCTCTTGTGCTGGATTCTGAAGGTATGATGTGGGGCTTCGGTTGATGCTCGACTGAGAAAGATCGCCTTTTTTGAAAAATATTTTACCCTTCTGGAGACGCCTGTGGGCCGTTTCAATACTCTAAAGTGGTTCAACAACATTACTATGTTAGGTAAAGTTTAAAGATAGTATATTGTACATTTTAATGGGTTTAAAACATATAAATATTTGTAATATTATACATTGAACATGCAAATATAACATCTAAATCAAATAAAAAGTATTTATTAGTTATATAAACTAGGTACTGTTTTAATAGTAGAATAATAGAGAAATATATTATCAAACGATTAATATCGAATGTTTAAATTTAATTATTTATTTTATGAAAGATTTTAAATTAGTTAAAAATGAATAATACTTCTTTAGTATGTTTGAAAAGATAATATTATCTCTGTATATGTTTAACCAAATATAAGCAGTAATTATTTTCATTCCAGTTTGAAACTATAATATGAATTTATTATTAAAAATCATGTATGACCAATCATAATTTTCCAAGTAAAATTAAGTAATTAAATAAATCAATAAATTGGAAATAATTGACCTACTCTAATAATTCCTAAAACACAAGCATCGAAACTTTGCTGCACAAATCCGAGCGATGTTATGGCGAAGAGGAGGTACTCGTGGTAACCACCGGGTCCTGAATGTGTGTGTGTTGCGCTCAAGATAATATTCTTTTCGTTATAAAGGTTGTTATATTTGACTTTCAAGACATTCGATACCTGAATAGTATACACGGGAGAGTTATACGGCGGTCTATCTACTAATTTAAAACGTAAAACAAATATTAATTTAATTTCAAAACCTAAAATAAAAACGTTGAAATAAAAAATAATATTTAAAAATATATACGTTAGCAATTTAAATACATATAGTGACATGGTTG
Source organism: Coelogynopora nodosa (assembly GCA_034780555.1). Lineage (NCBI taxonomy): Eukaryota > Metazoa > Platyhelminthes > Proseriata > Coelogynoporidae > Coelogynopora > Coelogynopora nodosa. The sequence continues at coordinate 12,018 of JAUZND010013085.1, read as the reverse complement.
TTTTATTTAATAAACATATAATTAGTAATTACACATAGTTAAATATTAATGAAATATCAATTTGAAATTTAAAAAAAACGTTTGTCTAAAAATTTAATTATAAGTAAAAAATTTTAATTATTAAATTTACGTAATTAACTTTATGTAATTTGAATATAGACAGGCACCGAATTAATCCAACATAATATTTACTAAAACTATTCATTAATGAAATATTAAATAATATTTAAGCATAATACACGAAATATTAAAAGATCATAATAGTGTTTTAGGGAAGACAAAAAAACCGGTCTTAGTTGCCATTGTGGCTTGCAAGTTACCCAGATAATTATTTATTATAATCAAAACATATAAAAGAGGTAGTTTTTAGTAAACTGTAGGCTTACATGTTTTTAATTAAAAATAAAATGGAATAGTACTTTATTTAATATTGTAAAATTTTTACCCATTCAGTAAAATTAATTAATTTTTAATTACAACTAATTATAAATTCACCTTTAAGTAATCTCAATAAATTTAGATTATTTAAAATATATGTATATGTAAATAAGTTAAGGATTTTTTTTTATTTATCTAAAAATATCAATTTCTAGTGAGGCAATTTCTTATCTAGGCTAATGACTTTTGAGATCTACACATCTGGTTTACAAATTCATAATTGTGTTTATCTTTTACAAGGTAAAATATGTAACATACATTTGTTTTAATAATTTGCGAGATCATTCCAATATCCACACTGACAAAAACAACTCTATTCTTCTTGGAATCATCAGAAATAATGTAGGCACGACTGAACAATCGAATATGAATTCCTTGAGTCTGTTGTGAAGATTTTGCATAACCCATCTAATAAAGGGAAATATGTATGTAAATAATCACTAAAAATAAAAATTAATTACATATAAATATAGAAAAAAGCTAAAAATTTAAAATTTAAAAAATAAGTCTAAAAAATATAATATTTATCAACTTATAATGTCATATCATCAATGCTAGGCTATCATTTTCATAATGTTATGTACTACAATTTCTAGCAATACAATGTAGATCGAAAAGTCAGACTAATGAAATTATATATGAGAAGTATATGTTTCTAACTCGATAAAATGCTTGTTTCCTCATTTGTGTAATATATTAGTGTGGCATATACCTAGATTAGTACAGGACAATTTAATGTATAGGCTATTATGGTTGAACGTTTGACACCATTGTTTCAATCAATGATAATAATCAATATATTAAAATAAAATGATAGTGTATGTACATTGCTAGGTTTTATTTGAATTATTGTAAAAAAATCAATAAACAAAGTGTGATAAAATTTATAAATAACCATCCAAAGGTAATATTTTACTTGGATTACAATTATGTGTCACTTTGATTTTTCTCTTGCACTTATATTTCTATAGTTACAGTTTGCAGAGCAACATTTATTAAATATTTTTATAATTGGAATTATGATATTTTTGAAAATTGACATGATTATTGTGTTAAGGTATAAATTTTGAAAGAATTTAAGAATGTATTTAAGATAATTAATAAACCAAATAATAACCTATTTTTATATTCAATACTGCTTGACAATTCATGTAAGTTTTCATTATTATTATTATCATTGATTACTGTCAATTAAATAATATATGTGAAAACAAAATATTGAGCAAAAGCACAACTTTTAAATAAAAACACTTATTTTTTAGGCGTCATTTCAATCAAATTTGAATATAAAACATTTAGTTATATAAGAACATATCTATACATCCTGAATATTTCATTATTTTAATTCTATATTATTAAATATTTATTGGCATTGATAAGCATGCATGAAATGCATGATAGATTAAAAGATGGCTATCAAGCATATACTTTTAGTCATTATATTTTTTGTTGTGAAATTAAACACTATATAAACTGCCTCTAAATATATTATTAAAAAATAAAAAACTTATTTTATAAAGTTTCTGTTAGTATTGTTTACATTTAATTAATTAATTTAATTAAGTATTACATAAAATTATCATTTCATATTAAAAAAGGGAAAAGGAGTTATAGTATATATACATATAAATATTGACATTTTATTAAATTTGTAATCATTGTATACATCATTCGTACATTCACACATACATTCGTACGCTCGTACATCATTCAATAAGTTATTAAATTAGTTTTAATTCAATGTATACTTAATACTACAACTTTCCAAAATATGAAAGTTTATTTTAAAATATATTCACTATTATATTTAAAGGAATATTACCTAAAATACATTAAGAATATATTTGAGAACATAAATATAATATGCATATGGTGAAATTATTTCACAATATCATATGGAATTTATATATAAATATAATGTACTAATCTATTTTTTATTCTTATAATATATTATATATCATAAGAACAAGAATATATATATTATACAATTATAATATATACATAATGCATACTATATATAAAACATAAAATAATACTATTATTTTATAACTTATTAAATTTATTTTACCATATTCAAACTTTCAGTAAAAGAATTAATTTAATTACCAATATTTTTTTAATTAGTTTTAATAGGCAAACTAGTGATAAGATATTATTATTTTTCTGAAAAAAAATTGTTTAGTATGAAACTAATTGTATATAAAAATTAAAGTATATTTTATATTAATAAGTTCAATATATTACATAATAAAAATTCAATAATTTATTAATTGCTATTTAATTATAATTAAAACTAGAATCTGATACTAAGGGATAAAACCTGGTGCCATACGCATGCAGGGTTAGATTTGTAGAAGTCTAGAAAATATGTAGAACTCTACAAATCTAAAGATAGAAGTGTTTGAATCAGTATGCTGGCAAATGCATAGACTTTTATCTTTAGATTCCTAGAAGTCTACGATTAGATTAGAACTCTTGCTGTTGATATGCAGGAAAATTAGATTTGCTATATTTGACTAGTAAATTATTTCAATGTTAATGATAAGAGTTTAGAATTCTATGTTTGGTATGCATGCAATATTTAGGTGCAGTAAACCAATTAGATTTGTATGAAAATATTTAGTGTGCTTAGGGCAGTTTAACTTTTGTAATGAGCTCATCTATTTTATGTGATAATGGTTGACTTTCTTAATTTGGATGACTTACTAAATAAGATAACATATAAATAATTATTAGATGCCCTCATTGATTCATTATCTGATTAAATGCTTACAAAAAATATAGACTCCACCCACCAGTAATAGTCAGGACTTGAGGGTTGTCTAATTTCATCTAAAATACAAATATGTGCCCCTCTGCCATATTTAGCACCAAAAACTAATTTTAAAATACAATTGGCAATACTTTGTTGTACATCTATCAAAGCAATGTGTCACATTCAGTTCATAATGTAGTTCTATTGCTTTGATAGATGTACAAAGTATCGCCGATTGTATTTTAAAATGAGTTTTTGGAAAATGATTGATGGTTTTTTAGCAATCAATAAAACTTTTTGTACTATGACAAATAATTGTCTGAATGTGTCCATTATAATTCTAGATTTTTTACTACCAACTCAATTTATTTGTTATTTGAAAAGTTATACATAATGTAATTATACAAACCATGAGGTAAAAATTCAGGCAGATGTATATCACTAAATGCAAAACTCACATATACCTGTTAAAATAAAATGAGGAAGAAATACGTTGTATGGTAACACCATATTACTTGATGATACATTATTCATACACACAGGAGAGAGAGAGAGAGAGAGAGAAGGCTGTCTGGCTGCCAGTACCACAGAGCACCCTGTATGCATTGGTGGGGAACAAACAATAGCTACCTGCTAACTTATCTCCCCATAACAATGTGCTCCAATAAAAATATTTTGTATGTGACTATTCAATTATTTTCAAGTCATCTATACACATACGTGACACCAGGCTAAAGTGGTTAAATCATACAGCTTTGCAGTCAGTGAACAAATCAAAAGACCTTACTATGAAACTATCTCTGTTAGATTTGTAGAAGTCTATGTTTAGAATTCCACAATTGTTTTTGTTGCAATCATATAAAAAATTAGTTTAGGGTGCCCCACACTAATTGTGGTTTAAACTTGTAGAACTCTAATGGTTAGAAGTCTACAAATCTAAAGTTCGCCTGCATATGGCCCCTGATGCCAATGCTGAACAGCTTGATGCTAATCTTAAGTACCTGTGAAAAAACCTAACACCAGTTCCACAAAACATACCAATAGCATATATTATTATGTAGAATAATATATTTATAAAATATCTAAAAAATGTTTACTTAGTCAAAAAGGTAGTTATTTGTGACCAAATTGTATTTAATTAGTAATATATATTTCATATTATTTTTGTATATTATTAATAGGGTGCTTTAATACTGATATTATAAATACAAAGATATTTTAAATATATGCTAAAAAAATTATTTAGCTAGTTTAATATTAAAGATAATGTTTTACACAACCATATGTATAAAGCCCAACTTAAGCATGCATCCTAAATAGTCATACTTGATGCTATTATATATATTGTTGATATTTTGTATATAACTTACATATATCATGTTAAATACTTTCAAATATTTTTTGAAATTGTAGTATTTATTTATTAATTATATATATTATTTTTATTAAATGGTGGCTAAAATACTTGATGCTATTATATATTGTTGATATTTTGTATATAACGTACAGTACATGTTAAACTCTTTTAAATATTTTTTAAATTATAGTATTTATTTATTAATTATATATATTATTTTTATTAAATGGTGGCTAAAATACTTGATGCTATGAAATATATATATTGTTGATATTTTGTATAACTTAGATATATTATGTTAAATACTTTCAAATATTTTTTTAAAGTATAGTATTTATTTATTAATTATAGGCTATAAATTATTTTTATTAAATAGTGGCCAAAATAATAAATATTAGTTATGTAAAATATCAGTGATATATAATAAAATCTTATAATTCATACCTATACATAATAAATTATTTATTTATTATGTATAATGATACATACATAATAAACAAGAAATTATTCCATAATTAATATAATAACTAATATAAAAGAATAATTTATAAGTTAAAATTAATTTAATATAACATAATCATAATTGCATAAATGGATGCTGAGAATAGTAGATATCTCTGTTTTACTTGCCACCAGTATCCAACAAAATATTGACTTACATGGGAACACAGGAGGTATATGTAAATCAATCCAGCATTCTGGATTGACATCCATGATGACCATATAAGTTGGCTTAATAGGTTAAATAACAATTTAGTTGCTTTAAATATAATTGAAATTATATAGTTAAGGAATAAGTGGAAGCTATAATTGACAGTGTAGTTGTCATATTGTTAATATATAGAAAGAGAAATTGATGTTTGGCAGCATTAATAAAGAAGGGGTTTAATGTTAAACAGTCACTTTTTAAAATATATTTTGCATATTTTGTCATTGTTCTATTTATTGTTAATGTTTAGTGTATTTTAATTTAATGTAAAATTATATAAATTGAATAAGCATATGCCATATGGCATATTGAAATGATGAATCATATGTATTTCAATCAAATGTAAAATTAGATAAATTTAATGTACTTTTGATAAATCAAAACATCTTGCATGTCATCAATAAATTGTTCTATGCTCTATTTTGATTTGATATTGTTCAGGTCTTTGAAGCTATAGCCTATACTCCTATCTAACCTAAAATATTCTAATTAATAATATATCATAGCTATATACACTACAAGTCAGTGTATATATAAATATACACTACTAAACTACTTCATCTAAACATCAGATGAATTTGTCAGTGTATATATTTGACTTTTTTATAAATGAAAGCAATAGTACATCATCATAATTATTAGATATGATAAAAGCCTTCAATGCAGCCCTCCAAATGTCAATAGCTCTCACTAGTGCATTCCATATAGTGTGGTTGCACTGTCAATTACTATCAGCTGCACTGCCCTGACTATTATATATACTATAATATTAATGATGGTTGTATAATATATTACCATGTTTATTTCAGCAGCAGGTCCAGTAACATCACTAATTCCAGTTCCAATATAATAACAAAAAGTTAGTTGAACAAAAGTGAGGAAAATAATTATAAAGCAATTTAAAATAGTTGCCATTGAAAAAATAATATTTGTGTCAGTCAGTTTGCAAACTAGTAATATATTGAAAAAGCGCTCGTTTACACATGAACACTAAAACAAACATATAAAAAAAATCTGTTAAAATTATTTGTTTCCGAAAGTTGTGATATTTATTAAATTTGTTATTGAATCATGGATGAAAATAAAGTATTGTAATGTTTCCATTTAATTATAGTTAGGTATAACAATATATTATCTCACGGCAATTATTTAAATAATTAATAATATAGTTCAATTAATAAATGTATTAATTTAATAGTCTTCAGATAATATTTAGTATTAAAATAATCATTATAAATAAATATGATATACAATGTACATACATAGAGGCCATTCATATATTACGTCATCCAACAGGGGGTGTGGGGGTGTTTTAAGTTGATTACGCCTGAGTATGGGTGGGGGTTGGGGTGTCTGCCTAATGCTTACATCCTCATGGTATGATTTTTGTCTATAAAAGAATACTGACACGTTATGAAGCTTTATAGCTTTCTTATTCAGCTAGTATAAACATTTCGTATACTTTGTCATTTATTCTATGTTTTTTTCTATGATTCCGAATTATCAATAAATTATTTATACTAATGTACACATAATATATATATATTTCTTTAAATATATACATTAGAAATATATCTATGTTTTATACACATACATCAGTATTAAAATTGTTTTAACTTAAAGCAATATATAATTTAATTAATTAATCCAAGCTGCATCATGGATCTATTAAATCTCTCAATAAACACATGAAATGTCATTCCTCGCGAGAATCAATGGAGACACGATCAGTCACCCAAATACAACCAATACGTGTGGCAATTGAGAACTAATTTGTGAAATAAAATACAAAGATTTAGAATGGCTCGATGAGGAAGAATAAAGTTGATGTGAATGGAATGGAGATTCCGGAGCCACAGTACACTTCCCGAGGAACACCCGTGATTTTGCGTGAAGATGTGATGAAGCAGCCATGGGTCCATATTGAGTGACTTTTTTACATAGTTAATATATAGGCCTACTTGGTTTATTATTGATTAACGTTTTTACACATATGTATGTACAATATAGTTATTATGCCATTTGTTGTTAATATCCTTGTACAATTATTTTACGTAGGGTGGGTGTAGATCAGAAATAATACGTAATATTTGCGGAGGTATAGAGAAAATGATTACCCTTGATTATTGGGGGGTGCGGGAGTATTAGGAATCCAGTTAAAAATGATGACATAATATATGAATGGCCCCATATATGAATTATTTGATTTTCTGCTTCGTAATTAAATGATTGATATCTTAATATTACATAAAATAAGCAATGAAATTGTTTTTAATTATATTATTTGGATTGAAGAATTGTAATATACTAATATTATTCGAATTTGACGAAAATGCTAAATCCATATTCACATATAATAGAAAACCGTTAAATTAATTATTTGAAATATACTCCGTGTAGACTATTCTATTAGTTACTACATTTAATTTAATTTTTATATTACAATAAAAAATCTTTCAATATATTCTTTCAAACTATAAAACAAAATTATAACAATAAGTGTTTATTTAAATATTTGTTTGCAATTAAATATCCTATATAATATGTTAACGTGTCCTTATTGAATTCATTGTACTGTAACAGTAATTTAAGTACGTTTCGAACAAAAAAGTTATTTTGGTAAAATAATTAGTGGAAGTATATATATACTCTTTTTATTAATTGGAAATGTATTCAATAATTAAACGATGGATTTTTGTCAATTTTCAATTGTCCTCACCCCTTTCTTGCATTTCACATGCGTGTATTATTTCATTAACCAATGTTCTAGTTGTTTTTCTACATTAATTGTTGTATAAATAATGTTCACTTAGTTCGCCATTATTAAAAATTATCACTATTTATCTAAACTATAGAAGTCTATCATTGAAAAGCACATTAAGATTAAATTTGAATTTTATATTAATATTTTTACAAAACAGGCTTAGTATAATACAATAATTATACTAAACTTTAAAATGTGTAAATGTTTAATATTAATAATTACTATATCTAGCGTATTATAATATGTAAAACGATTTTTTGTAAAAGTTTAAATTAAATAATAATTTAAAAATTTAGTAAAATTGTACGAGAATGTACAATAAACGTAAATTCTCAGCTTATTTGTTATAGACTATCTTCGTTTATATAAATATCCCAACTCAAACAAACAACAATAAAAAAATATAATACTAATAGGCTAACTTTTACTTCCTGATCTCTTTTTTAGTGGCAAGCAATAAAGATAATCTAAAATGAATATTTAAATAAAAAATCGATTTGTTACATGGAGGATTTTTGAGAAAATTTAGCTAAAATCTCATATTTTCAGTAATACTGTACCCTGTTTTAATAATTTGCGCCAGATAATAACATTCCTTATAGAAATCGTTTCCGCCTACTAAAACATTTTAGAGACAACCTTGGGACCAATTCTGAGGTTTGATTACTTACTGTTAATAGTTGTCATTTGAATTGATTGGCAGGATGGCAAATTTTTGTATTGGTCAATTATTTATAAAATCTGATTAATAAAAATGTCAAATATATATTTATAGGACCATCAGAAAGACTTTGCAGCTCTCGTGACAGAGGTATTTCAAGAGAAAATATTTGGTTTGTAGAATAAAACTTTATATAAAAAGGTATTCGAACATAGAAATAAATGTCATATGTTAGTCAGAAAAAGTATCGTTTATGAAAATAAAATTATTTTTTCCTGAACCACTGATTAAGGAATTGATATTGAATTCATGAGGCCTAAATATTGTATATCACGATAAAAAATAAATACCTTTGTAAATAAACACAGATGTGCAGAAAATATAATGGATGACGTATTTCGAAATTGTATGTAAGATTATATTCCAGACAGCCAGAAAAATCTTTTTTAAGGTCCAGACATTTCCCTTTTATTTACTTGCACGTGACCCCATGTAATTTTTGCTGCTTAACAAAATATTATGTAAAAACTTATTTAGTGCTTGAATGCATTTTATTTTCTTGCTGCAGGCCAAATACATACTCCTGAAATATTCATGTTCAGGAGAACCACCAGGACAACTTTATGTTTAGTAATTTCAATTACAATGATGCATAACGTAATGTAGTAATAATAATAAAAAATTTGACCATTCTGCCCTATTTTAAAGTTTCTACCATATCTAGAATTAGGTACTACACCTCAGGAAAATGTCTTAAAGAAATCCCTTTTTTGTTTTGTTTTAAATATGCTAGTTAGATGTGTTTTAAATTTTAAGAAATTTTTTGAATTCAATTAAAATAAATGGATTTTAAAACAATACCAATACTTTAAGAATATGGTACTTTAAAAAATAATACACCAAAATACCTTTCCATTCAAATTTTAAACCTTTTACATTTATTAAAATAGCAGCTTTTAAACAGTTTTAAAACATTTAAAACTTGAAATAATATCTGAAAACAGCTTTATAAACCTTTATTAAAGTTCCAAAAGTATAAATAAATATAATATTAATAAAATAATAATGCATATAAAAAAGGCAAAAAATCATTACATTTATGAAAATGTCCTACACAATTCTACATTGATATATTATTAAAAATAAGAACCTTCAGAAATGTATAGAATACCTCAATTAACAAAAGAATAAATCTAAAATAGAATTCCATTTGAAATACGTAGTAATTAACATGTTCATATTCAAATTTGAAGTTTAGATGGAGTAATACAAAGAAATGAAAACACAAATTAATCTTATGCAGTGGCAGATTAATTAAAAACTGTCAACTTTCAATAAATAGTTCAATTATACTTGAACTTGAATCAAACAAAACGTCACCAAATGAAAGGTCGTCATGTTTATTTAAATAATCTTACACAAATGTCCAACACCAATGTCACCATACTCATAAATTTGATTTCAATAATTGCAAACTTAATTATATTCAATTTTGTTCATGATTCATCCAACAACACGTAAAGCATTTGTTAATCCTTCAAATGGATGCAATGATCCAAAGATATGCTTCGACACACCCATGTGTCGGATTCGATAACTTCCCAGGGGATCGCTTGGAGAAATCTCCCACTTAATTTCTGCTGAACTGTGACCTTCTAACTCAGCCACAGTGCCTTGACGGTACCATCGGAATCTGAAGTATAGGATTTTCATTCGAAGCTAAAATAGTTAAATAATATATATATATATATTATGCTTTTAACAGATTTCGTAATATAACGCACTTATTTCTTGGGCCAAATAGGCCTCCCACAGAAAAACACATATTTTTATATTAAAAATGTTATGGTGTAAACTAATTATATGTAATTATAATTTCATAACAATATATGACCAATTGGGTTTTAACTATGTATATAAATAGTAATTATTGTTTGTAAATTCAAATCTACTTAAAATCAATGTAAAAAATTTTCAAAGACCGCAGGTAAATAATACAACAGTTTGAAAATGAAATTAAATCCTTATTGAACATAAAAATAGAAAAATTAAAGTAAAAAAACTTTTAAAATCTATGATATATACAATAATAAATACATTAAATTTAATTTTATTATAATATTATTATATAATACATATTATATTAAATTTATGTATAAATCAGTAGCATAGTTAATAAATATATGTGACGCACAAAAAATTCTGTATATATATCTATACTTTAAAAAGCATAAAATAACAATATATACTATATATCATTACAAAAAATAGATTTTTTGTGTTTTTTGGTTTATTCTGTTTTATTTTGGCCATTTTATGGGCACTATTCTGTTCTTTTGTTTTTCTGTTCGTGTGGGAGGCCTGGACCATGTAAAACTCCTACCTTAGTATTAAAAATGTTCTGTGCTTATGGTTCCCAGTGCATTATATGTTCTGTGTCTAATTCATACAATTCTCAATTTATATATATATAAATTGAGAATATTAAATATATAATATAACAAATATAATACATAATATCGATAGAAGAGCTAAGCAAGCTAATTTCTATATTGTAACTTTTATGTTATGCTTTATGCCTCTATTAATCCGTTTCAAAATTTTTAAATAACATAGAATAGAAAAGATTGTAGTATCGATTTTAAACTGTCTCAATCAATAGCGAAATGATATTTAGAGAAAAACATATAATATAATGTACCAAAATGTCGATTTTGGGTTCAAAAAACTATTTCTAAGGCTATTACAGACTGGCCCCTTGAAATGCCGTTCCGTTATAGTGGGATTATACCATGTACAAACATTTAAAAAGTCGTTTAACAAAAGTAAAATTTAATTATGTATCGAATTTTTCATTACATTTAATTAGATAGAAAGATATAAAACAATGCGTGTATGAATTGTTTACAGTTATAGAAAATTTATATAAAAATGTTATCAGACAAGTTTTAAGACAATATCATTAAAATATTTTCTAACCTTACTGAGCGAAACAAGTATTTCAAACAATTAATTTAAATATGTAACTGTTCTCAATATTACAAAATATAATACATAGCTTAATATTTTAATTATTTATCATATTATAAATCAATAATTCGATAAGTATTATTGACCCTGTGAAATTGTGCGCAAAAAAGCTTACACATTTTACCTTTGTATTTGCTAACACCATATGAAATACGTATGTTATATATTAATTTAAAAATGCAGATAGAGGATTACTCTTTATTTACTTAGTTTCCCAGTAGCTATCCGTGTAGACAACATCCCACAGCCGGGTTGTCTGGTTGTACAGCTCCACCGTGAGGAAGGTTCCCTCCAACTTCATGTC
>JAUZND010013074.1:0-28255 GCA_034780555.1 Coelogynopora nodosa | reverse complement strand
ATTTTGAAATAAAGCAGAATTCTTTCCATGACAAAAACAAGTCTGCAATGAGAGGGCTAGCATTTCCTCCCATGGGAGTTATCATGGTTGTATAGATGAGCACTTCTAGATGAAATAACTTCTAGAGCACTTCTAAAGTTATTTAAATAAACATAGTTGGTTTTTTCGTATTAAAATTGAGCTCTTAAAACTGTTTAAACTATAAACTAATAAATATTTACTTATTTTGCACATTATTTTTCAAATTTTTAGAGTTCCGGAATAAAAAAATAAAAAATATTTCTTGTATATTACTTATACCATCATCAGTAATAATAAATAAGAATTCTAGTAATTTTTCTGAATTCAAAACGTGTAGGCTTCATATAAATTAAATTATCTAATTAAATTGAATAATAGGAAGACAGAAAGAAAATAATTTAACCAATTAATTAAAAATATCTTTCTTGTAATTGCGATAGTCCAATACCACATGAAAATGTATTTATTTCTAATTACAGATAATTTTCAAAAGTTTTAATTACATAGATTGTGGTTTCTTTGAAAGAAATAAAAAATAATAATAATAATTGTTTCGCATAGTGTTTTTTAAAGTATTTATTATATTATATTCACATCTAACACGTAGACCACACTGTAATCCGATCGATAAATTGTATAGTCAATTTATCATTTTCATATTAGTGATTTAGTTGCTCAATGGAAATCTGTCATAAACACCCACTTGATGTAGAGATTGGTTCGGCCGAGGACCCAACGAGCGCTAACATAGGGCAGACTGGTGTCATCGACAGCTTTAAAGTAGCCCCGGACAATGTCCTGACAGAGTCTACGATGCGACACTCCAGTTTCAATGGCCAATAGAGGGTCCAACAGGAAGGTGTAGCGTTGAACGAACTCCACTTGTGACATCGTTCTCGAGAAGCCTGTCAGGATTAGATAACAATCACTACCTAATTAATTAGTGATTTCAATTGCACCAGTATAAATATATAATGTATATATATACAACTATTTTTATAATAGTTATATATATATCAACTAAAAAAAAAGTCAATTTATATATTTTATAAAAAGACTTACTACATTTGTATTGTTACAAATTTAATTAACCTAACATTTTTTTAATAGTTTATATATAATTTTATTTTTATAATAGTAATATATAGTTAAATTCAGTTTGCTTTTGATATGGTTAATATTAATTTAGAAATAAAGAGCAGTCTAATCATTTTCATTTCACAATTGCTCATAAATTTATATTAAAAATCATTTCAATAATCATGTTTAGGTCTACTAAGAAAGTACGGACAATATGTTGCCGTGTTAATTCAAAATATTTCATTTAACTGTACAGAGTCCAAATAGTTTCAATAATCTTATAATAATTAAATCTTACCGTATGTCAAAACATGAAGTGTGTTAAGAATTTGAAAGCTTCTGACTTGATGGTTGACAAATTTTCTGTCGAAGATTCCATTTTCGAGCTTTGCTGAGGGCTTCATTTTGAATAAAAATAACACATAGATTATTCAAATTAACCTATATATACCACCATCATAAACGAGAAATAAATAAAAATATGAAAAGTTTTTGATATTCGTTCTCTTGAAATACCTTAAAACAATGGACGAATGTCGGCTGTCGTTTCAGCAATATTTGCAGAACTTCGCTCAGTTGGTGTTGAAAGTAATCCACGAGTGTTGGAATTTTGCCTGTTGAGCTACAATAAAAAAGTGAAACAATTTAAATAAACATTTGAAGTCAAATTATATTTAATATAAACCGACATCAATTTAGGTTAATGAAAGACAATTGTAATATATACCCCGGCTATACAAACTCGTTGTAACTAAATTGTCAAACTGAAGAATAAATATTTCAATTAACAGCTAAGTTATTACTAAATTGATGTACTGGAATTATGCAACAATATGATGTATTACATATTTAATTTGATACATGCTACAACAAAAATAAATCATTATTTAAAACACTTAAATTTATATTTTAAATTTGTCACTAAGTATAGTATGAAAACTAAATCATTCAATTAAAAAATGAAAATAGATTCATCGAATTGCGTAGAGAGAAAAAAACAAGTCACTTCAATTAAATGGTTTCTACTCAAATTTAATAAAACAGGCAATAAAAATTTGTTTGCTAAAAACTGTTCATTTAAAATTAAACTTATAGCACTTTATAATTTTTTTCTTTTTCGGTATCATGTATGAGATGCCAGCTGAAAGTATTAATATCTCGTTAAAAAAGGATTCCGATATACATGGAGAAAAAGTGCATGTCCATGTAAAGTAAAGATATATATAAAGATTTTGTACAGCCTCAAAATATATTTATAATAAAGGAATGTCTCATCTTATTATTATTTATTAAAAAAATACATTTATATCACAGAGAAATCTGTGAACTTCTTAAATGTCGGAAAGATTGCGAGCTATAGAAGACTATTTCGGTTGGCCTTACTGTTACTACACTGTCTCAATCTATTAACTAACTATAAGTCAATAAGCAACTTAAAAATAAGAATTTATGCGGTTTCGAAAAGTCATGCATATACACTCCTCGGAATTGTAAATTATTAACATAATAGTTGTGACAATGTTAACCATTTGTTAACATAAAATACCATTTCAATATTTAAACGTTAGATAAAACATTAATAATTATCAACCAATTTTACTGTATTTACCTGTGCCAAGAAGCGTATTAAAGTTACTTTCTTATCAAGTTAATCAACATCATCTCAGATATAATTTTAATCGTCTGCGAGCATTCATTTGCAACAGAACAAACTCAATTTGACACAAAAGTACAAACAACCTACACAGTATATTGAACAGGATACACACTGTGGAACAGACCCTTTGGGTCGCTCTCAGTGCAATTCTCCTCGTGGAAGAGTAGACGCGGGAATTCAGCGGCACAGAGACTATTCCGGAAGCAGGCTGTGACGTCATCCGGTAGAAAGTTCCGGTTGACCTTGAGTAACGCCTGCGAGTCGTAGATGACGCGGCCACAGAAATGACGAATTCCGAAGAGATGATTGGATGACGAGTTGACCTCGAAAAAGCTGCAGATTTGATTTAAGAATTTTTGACGGGATTTTAATAATTTTTTAGGTTTTAAAATCTTTTAAAAATTAAGATCTTGTTAAGTGTCAAAATGGTTATTATATATTACATTCTTATCATATCTACACTTCATTTTACTCTGTTTTTTTAAATAATATATTTAAGAAAAGATTAAATGTGTACTGTTCTATAATATATTTGTTTACTAAAATGCGGCGCCGATTACATGTAAAGTTGTTTAGTTGTCTCTATTATTCTACATATTCGTTGTAGTCTGACTGTATATATTCGCCATCACATTATATTTAAATTTTATAACATAAAATAAAAATCAAATTCAGATGCAGGCATGTTCTTGTAAGTTGGCCATAGCGAAATCCTTGTTGCTCATTTGACAGAATATTTGACAGGATATTTTAATGCTAAAAATAGTTTCAATCTACATAGATATGTCATCTTCTAGTACTTTAGATATTATGTGTAGCAGTGCAATTGGCACATACTGGTACTTTTCCTTGGTAAGTAGAATCAAGTTTGCAATTTTCCAACAATAAGGATAGATGTCGCTGCGTTGAGTAGAATTGAATATTTGTGTGACAAGATTGGCAGTTACGGGAGCACGGGATTTTAGTGCTCCAGATGGAATTTCATCTAGAACAGTTCAGATGAAGTTCAGTATCGGACTTTATTTTGGACTTAAATAATCAAGTTAGATGATTGTGTTGTTGTGTTGTTAATGAAAATTGTGCAATTTTAGTAGACTTATCATTTATAGTTGGTCTATCGAGTGAAAATTGTTCAACTAATGTTGAAAAGTGAGTATTGAATGCGCTAGCTCTCTCTTGAAAATGTTCCACGTTTTTGTAAGTCATCTGAAGTTTCTTGAAGATTTTGATAATAATGGTTATAGTCTTCGAACGTATTTTTACAATAACTAAGTTTCTGGGTAATATTAAATGTTCAAGAAGGTTCTATAGATAAGTGGGATACCTGAAGCTTTCAATTAATGTGCTGTTGCAGTGCGATTTTTGATAAGAACTATAAATTCAGAAAAAACTATTGTATTATTGAAGTTCTGAAGTAACGACTGTTTTGATAATTTTTTCACAGGCACGATTCCATGTCTGAAAAGTGCCTCAGTATTTCGATCATTGGTTTCGCTCCAAGAGAAATATCATTGTCGCTCAGTTTGTACAATATGGGACGGCATTCTTATTTAATTGTACAGGAAATTTTGCATAACGGAATAGCTTTGAATTGCAGCAAACAGGGAGATTATCAATAGAAGGGCTGTCAACGTGGAAGGGAACGGTATTTTTTAGAGGTATCCATAGTGTGTCTACATATACGAGCAACTTGATGGTTGAGTAATGGATTGAACACACTATGTTTTGTTTAGAAAAGTAAATGTTTTGAAAACTAGGTGGTTTTAGATATTACGAAAACATCTTCTTGTTTATAAAGCCCAGTGTGGAAGTAGTTCTGGCAGTGGAAACAGTTTTGTCCTGAGCGGCGAACATTTTTTAAATGGATTTAAATTTCCTGGTTTGCGACGGAGGGTTGTTACATAGCGGACTAAGTATTTGTCAGCGTACACGGGGTACAGCATTACATTTTGGAACTGACCTAACATTCCTGAACAATTTCTCTGATTTATTGGGTTCAAACTTCCCTTTCACTCTTTGTTTTACCCTCTCTCTTTTTGCTTCTCCCTCTTTATTAATTCTTTCTTTCTCCCACTCCCCCTTTTTTTATTTATCCCCTAATCCCATTTTCTTTCTTTTTTCTCTCCTTGCCACTTTTTCCATTACCTCTTGCCCCCTTTGTGCCTTTTTTCTACAACGCCTACCTTTTCTTGATTTAGGACGGAACATGTCCCCCCTGTCCCCAAGCCTCCCTTTGTACCTGATTTGTCCTGAATAACATCATAACCGTTTATTATCAGGCTTTTAAATGAACAAGATTTTATAATTGTTCAAATATTGTTTGTACCATTTTAAAGTTGTAACAGTTGTACAGTTGAACAGTTCTAAATAACAGTACAGAAACATACATTTAAATAAACGATTAGAAAGATACATTTAAATAAATGATTAGAAACATATTGCAAAAAATAGCTACTGTCTTGTTTAGTAACTTCTAAAGTTAGAAAATGTAATGAAAATTCTCCACGAACTATGTTTACTGAAAAAAATCTTATGGGCACATTGCAAATTAATTATGTTGAATTAAAAAAATCGATTATTCAATCTTTTTCATATTATTTGTCTTTAAATATTTATACTTAGCAAGTGAGGATCATGCCTCTCTATTAAGTCAGGATTTTAATGTTGACAGTTTTTGGTTAACAAGACAAATCAAACAAAAAGGATGATTCATTGGGACAACATTCTCTTAGAACCATTGTATTGAAAAGGTCGTGATATAACTAAGAATTCTATCATTGAAAGTTGGCCGTCTAAAACTGAGCAATGTATTAGAAATCCTAAGACTACGGAAACTGTTATTTACCTGACACGAAAACGGAAAGAGAATTCTAATCGAGCCAACCAAATATCGATCAATGAGTTTTAGGGGAAGACAAATGGATGGATTACGTAATAAAGTAAATAAAAATGAGTGATGGATACATCCAAGTGTCATAAATACAGTGAGGCAACGACTAACCTTCTTTGATCTCATTATTAATTCTGCGTCAGATATTGGAAGGCTGTTTTAAGTCTTAGTGTATATTGATTGTTTTAGTATTGACAAGAGTATTTACAGTAAATTGCCACACACAAACAATTTAACAATAAACAAGTCTAGCAGAAATATGAATCATTCCAGTTTTTTATGTTTATAAAAAATACTATAAATATTATGTTTATACTATACTATAAAAAGACACCTCCTACGGTCTCAACCTTCAGTTTGGCTTAGATATTTTTTTCTCATTAATATTCTCATTTTTAAATGATTTTTTAAATTAATACAAAAGGTACATTACAAAATGAACTCACAAATTGTTTGATGCATGTTGCTCTCGAAGTTGATGACAAAGGTTGTTACTACCGACTATATCATCACCATTAACCGCTCCTGACTCTTTGCTGAGAAGATCCATTATTCCAGTATCCTAACATAGTAGAATATTAGATATATATATAAATACTTTATACCAAAAAATATATATAAATAGTTGTCATTCATTTTCACAAAATAATATAATTCTCAATATATTTATATAAACCTAAAAAACAGGTAACTTTTTAATTTTATAAATAATTACCGGTTTTTAGCAGCATATTTTTCAGTAAAATTAAAATGTACTGCTATAAAATGAACGATATTTAAATTTATCGATTAATATCTATATTAAATAAGAACTTTACTTCAATACATTGAGGACTATTTTTTATGATTGGCAATTACGAGACAGATACGAGATTGAATATTTTGACAATTATAATTAATTTAGATCTGTTCATCTTATTTTTCATATTTCATTTGTGCACATAACACTGTTAAGTTCTATAATATTTGACTATAAGATTTTATTGAGTAATTAAATGACTCTTTTTAATGCAATGGCACTGTCAAACAATATATCTGATGCATTAATGGACAAAATAAAATATGTATTGCTAAAACAAAAACTCTTTGTTATAATAAAACTAAACAGTGATAACTATTATGCTTAAAGGAAAAACAAAAAGTAAAAATTTCAGGCTATTGAAGGGGCAAATGATTTAATATATAATTAATTCAAAAATGTATAACTTTTTTATATTATTAATTCAGAAAGCACACCATGAAAAATAAAATAATATATAATTCACTTTATTTAATAGACCTACATCGTTAAAATTTTACAATTAGGCATATTTATTTTAAAACGAGTACATTAGCAATTATTCAGTTTTGATCCCTTTCTACACATTGTAAATCAACATTTTACTTCCCTCATATATTCACAGTTTTATTTAGCTAAACGCTTGAATTGTGTATAAATAACTAATTGCAATACAATTAAGTTATTAGTTTCAGGTGTCATTGAGTTGATTTCATTGAGCTATCATAACTGAAGCTGTCCATTAACTTTTGTATGGGATTTAAAAAGAATTGTTGAAAAGACCTAATATCGATTAATAGCTATAATAAATGAGAACGTTTACTTTAATACATTTGGAACTATTTATTATGATTGGCAATGTAGGAATACACGAGATTGAATATTTTGACAATTAGGACTATAATTAATTTAGATCTGTACAAATGTACCCATTTTTAATATAATATAATCTAATTCAAAAGATTCATACAATTAAATTTATTCGTATTCTTAAAATCCGATTGACGTGAAACTGTTTAAATAATATAATATATTGTATAAATTAAAATATACTTCTATGAAACTGTTTCATGAAAAAATACAGTTTTTCAAATAAGTTGAATGAAGATCAATTTATGCAAAAAACATCAATATGTGTGCTATACGTCAGTTGACAACGAGAAAACAGTGAGAACGCACTTTTGTAACAGTTGATAGAAACTGAAACAGACAGATAATAAAAAAGACTGAATGTATTGAAGAAATAAATTGTGAAAGAAAAGGATGTCACTAACATGCCGGTATATCCGCCGTCAACTACTGATTAATTAAACTATAGAAAATCGATTTACTATACACAGTGAAATATATAAGAGTGTTGTTCATGGCAACGAAAAGTTTATACGATCTAAAATTAGAATTTTCCATCTCTGTGATTATTAATTCTTGTATTACAATAGATAAAAATATAAATATTATTGGTTCGGTTTATTATAAGTTGTTTAATTTGAATAATTCTTAAATTCAGACGAAATACTTTTAAAACCAATCCTTGTAAGGAAATATGCATATTATGTACATTGAAGTCAGAACTTAGTATCAGTTACAATAAAATAATTTTTGACAATATCTTATCATTAAAATATATTTTTAACGGTCAAATATAAATATATATATATATATAATTCAATAATATAATACATATTATAAGATATAATGTAACCATATATGGTATATGTACATTAAACACAGTATAATTAATATCCTAATTTATATAATGATTTTGTTCAAATGTTCCACATATATTACTTTTTAAATGATTAAAGTATTATTGTTTCACAATTTGATTATCATTATATTTATATTTACAAAAGTTGAAGTTAAGAAGTCATTTATTTGTTACATGAAATCGATAATTTCAATCAGCATGATTTCATTTTCATAATGTATCGTTATTATTCCATGTTTCTGTACTAAAACGTAAGTTTTGTCACAGTCTATCCATGTTCATTTTAAAATATACTAAAACGCTTAAATCATAAAACAAATAATTTATGTATAAATATATTTAAAAAATTACTACACAAAAATACCGTGAATACGTAAACACTAAACGTCTGTATCCCCAATGTTTGACCACAACACTTCTATTTAATTTTAAGAATGTGCAGAAAGTATACATACAATATATATATATATATATTATATATACATACAATTTTATGCAACACTATATATACAGTATTTAGTTAATTATGTCATTGAACTAGGTCAAGCGACTACAATTCGTGTGTAACGCATGAAAAATATATGTTGATCTTTAAATAAAGACAGTCTATTTGTAAGCCTCGTCATGAGAACAGAAAAAAATAAATGGCCAAGAACTCGTTGTATCGATCGGTAAGAGTGACCAATTTATAGGACATTTTATATAGTATGTGTTATTTTCCAGGCACAATCGTCCCCTTGTGCACAATCGTCCCTTTGTGACAGACCATGAGATAGAGGTACAACCACATTTGGAGATTTGCTCAAATATCAAATGTATACATTAAAGTTGATTGTTTTAATTCACATATTTAATTTAAAAAATAGTAATGGTTTATAATATATTATTTTTATTATTCGATCTCGACATAATTAATTGATAATTGATCCTTGCCATCCCTCCCCTCTCTTATACCTACTTTATTTGTATTTCATTAAATATAGATAGTTATTTTCCGATCATTGACAGGTTGAGAATATATTAATTGGTGAATCTTTTCCATTTCTAAAGGTAACATTTTATAATAGTAAAAACAATATAAAAATTTTAAAATATGATATTGTTATGTAAAAGTCACATCTTTACTTTAATGGTGCCATTTTTAAAATAATTTAACTATATAAAAGACTGTTATAAAAATGTTATGCTTTTCTTTATATTATAAGAACTAAATTCAGAATTTAAAATTAAAATTAAACTTTCTCGAAAACAGTGTCATAACACTATTGAGCATTGTTTAACTATCCATAAATTAAATAAGTAATGTCAATTTTAATAAAATGCGATGCATATATGTATATGTGTATTATGCCATTAAATAATTATACGAATAACATGAATTCGAATTTTCTCCAGTATCACAGTATCTCAGTTGTGTGCGATCAATCATATCTAAACTAGGGGGAAAGTTGTGGACTCATACCCCCAAAAAAGAGAGAAAAAATATGAGAAAAAGATTGGAAAAAATAAAATAATGGATAAAGTTGAAAAATAAAAAAAGAGAGGAAAGGATAGTAAAATGAAAAGAATGAGGAAGAAAAAAACGGGGAAAGGGGATAAGGGTAAAGCATAAAAAATAGAAGGGTAGCAAGAAAACATGGGAAAGAGATCGAAAAAAGGAGAGAAAGGAGAAGATCTTGTTTCTGAAATTTCGGTAACCGTTCAGGTATGCCAACAACTTACTCTAGTGGATATCATAGTAACCACTGGGAGACAGTTGTGGCTTGCTGGCGCCACATATCCAGCGTTATCATGGCGACAGTCTCTGCTACTCCGATGAATCTGGCGAATATGGAGGTGCTGTAGGGTCTCGCTGGCCAGGTTGACGCAGAGCTCATCAAGCCCGGCCACATCTGGACGTTCAAAGCCCCACAGATCCACCAGTAGAAGACTTCCTGATGTCGTCGTGTCGTCTATTTGCGTATGTTGAAAAAATTAGAACTGCACTAAAATTTAACCAACAATTGTATAGTATAGTTATATATGTAATTTAATCCAGGAAAAGTACACTGCTGTAAGAGCACTCACTAACGACAAAATCGGTAGTGGGGCTCACCTTGTGACAGGGAGGATCGCGCCGTGTTCGTGGCCGAAGGAGAAGACAGATCCGCCGCTCCACTGTCTGAGCTGTTGGTAGAGCCGGACGAGGCGCTCAGCACCGTTTCCGGACAGCAGAGGCAGTTGATGCGTCGTACCAGGACATGTACCATACGTAAGTGAAGTGCCCTACACAGCGCGTCGAGACTTCGATTCGCCTATATGAAGATTGCAGAGGGTGGACTTCGAAATAGGTGGAAAAGGTTAAGCAGAAAAATCTAGATGATGTATAGGTTTAGTTAGAAAACTATATTTGGTAAACTTTGGTTCGTAAACTATTTAATTCAAAATAGAACATTATAAGATAGACACAAGTGTGTCTCAATTTTGGTATGAATGAAATTATAATGAAAATGAATGATAACAAATATCAAATCATTTAATACGCTAAGTTGGTAAAACTAAAATGGTCGTAGAGAATCACTTTTCCATCGGGATAATCAGTAGCCTTTAAATATTAGTATACTAGTAGTACTAAAAGCGCCCTGTATAGGGTCCACATTTATTGTGTAGTGAAACAGTTCATGCTATATATACACTATTTTGTGTTGTTATTTTTAATTGATACATTAGAGTGATTAAATTCATTAAAATAAAATACAATAAAAATATAACCCTATTTAAAATTTGCGCCGAAATAAAATTAAATCCGGGCAGATTTAACATTTCGAACATGACATACTTATCCTTTGTTTATTTTACTCTCGAAGATCATTCGCCGAAATAAATAAATCTAAATTATATATGATTGAGACACACACACACACGTACGCAAAGATAAATCTTGGTAATCCTGGTCTCTCGTAATTAAAAAAATGCTGTTTTATTTATCATAAAATGTGTTAATACAATTACACTTCTTGAAATTTTCAACATAAATTGTTCTGATTATATAAGTATATCATTATCGATTTATTGTTGTATGCATATTACAACACATAATTATAACAATATGGACACATTTTATAAAATAATTGTTTTTTAGTTATATTGCATTACATATCTTATAAAGCATTGATTTTGATAATTATATTGATAATTGTTGTATTCATCTAATAATGGAAGATACCAAATGCTGTTTATAGTGTATAGATTACAATTATTGCAAGAAGTAAATAGTTCATAGTATAAATAGTAGAATGTAAACCATTATAACTAGATTACTCATTTACATAAAATCAATAATAATACATATTAATAATTCTCAATTCGGAAATCAAGTCTGCTCTGCGGCGTCTTCTGCCATTGTGGCGGGACCGGAGATTATAGGAACCGGTGAAGACAAGGAGGAGACTACGTCTTAGTTTAACAGACTTCGCATTTCAACATTTGTTCCCTGGGATTTTCAATTATTTTTTGTAAATACTGTATGTTTAAAAAATGTATTACTTTTCAGAATATATTTTTGTTATTTTTCCTCTATTGCTTGACAAAACCATTCAATGTACCATTTCGTATTGTCGTTTATTTAAAAACCAATTCATGTACGTATATTGTGCATTTTACTGCTCTAATTATAGACCATTTGATCACGGTATAACATCTCATCATGGGTCAAATGAATAAAACTTGAAAAGAGTTCATAAATCATCACATAATCGAACTCAGCGCCCTCAATTACTTTAGCGTCTCTATTATCTTACTGGAACTCATTTTTACTGTCTAAAATGTATAATTTGTGATATTCTATTTATACAGATTATTTTCACTTGATATGACGCCAATAAGGTCAAGTAATATAGGTCGGAGGTCAGTGACGCCAATAAGGTCAAGTAATATAGGTCAAAGGTTAATGACGCCAATAAAGTCAATTAATATAGGTCAGAGGTCAATGACGCCAATAAGGTCAAGTAATATAGGTCGGAGGTCAATGACGCCAATAAGGTCAAGTAATATAGGTCGCAGGTAAAAATTAATGCTAGTGTCCGGATTAGCTTAGCGGATACAATTTTAGATGTCCAAAATGAATTTAAGTCTATCAATGACCTATTGTACTCCCCTGTCACGTGACATCACATGATTCTCCAAAACACTCAAAGTTTCGGTTTGTACTCAAGGCGAATTTCGAATCAGCGACCCCAAATCACCTAGAAACTGTTTAAAATTCTATTCTATCACAATTTTGCAAACCGTTAGTTAAAAAATGACCGTTTGACCGACTGAGTGCGTGAACAATTTTTTTTTAAATTAAATACTTCATACATTTAACTTTAATTAAATCTACAAAAAAACTTTCCCATCTTAACTTAGTGGTGTTCTAATATTACGTTTAAGTTTAGCTATCGCGTTCTTTTAAAAAAAAAAAAACTTTTTATAAGTTAAAAATTTTTTAACATATCTTTAAAAAAATAATGTCAAAATTTTATTTTTATGCTTTTTAGTCAAATTATAAACACATATACTTATTTTAGATGTAATTGCTTAAAAATAAAACCTTTGTGACTATATAAACATATTCTAGAATTGAAAAGTTCACTTTTAATGAACTTCCTTTTTGAATTTTGTTATTTAAAAATTGCGATATATGAAAATTGGATAATTATTTTAATTATTTGCAGAGTTATAATTATATTATAAGAAAACTGTTCATTATTAGACAGTAGATTGCCTCATTTAAAATATGATTTACTCTTTTGTGAACAAATACAGTCTAACTAAAAGCGTTCCATATAGTGAATATCTCAAATATGAAAGTTGGTATTACAGGAATTAAATCTCCGTAAGTGAAATTAATAACTTTATTTACCAAACTCGCTAAATATCAATATGATTATGTAATATTCATGTATACAGCTATTTGATTTTTCTTAGTAAAACGAATGCGTTAATTTTAATTATTACATAATAATAAATATAATCTAAAGAGACATTATAATATTAATTTTCACCCTCTCAGTTGACTTATTATAGTAGATATCCGTATCATTGCAACAGGCTATTTTTCGAAATGAAACCAAAAATCCATAGGAATCCATAATATAACTGGTTAATAAAGAAAAGTACTTTAAAATAAAAAGGATTATAAATGTATATCTATAAATTATGAAAATAATGAGTAGATAACGACGTTGTATAAAAAACTAAATTTTCTCTACATGTGTCACTAAAAATGAAATCTAAAACAATAAAAATATGCTACAATAAAATAAATATAAATAAATAAAATATATAATATTATATAATATATAAAATAATAAAATAAAATAAAATAAATTATACTAAAATAAGCTAAAATAATATCTAAATGCTCATCCAGTCAGAATATTATACATTTCATATGGTAAGAATTGATCTATTAAAAGGAGAATCAGAATTACAATAGACTTGTTGTCTGTTGCCTATACATATATATGTATCTATGTATTATAAACAAGCTGCATTTTGGTGGCCAGAAGTAACTGCTGTTCAAATTATTCACATATTTTTATTAATCGAATAACATATTTTGTAGAAAATAACATTAAATGAGGAACAAAGATTAAATAAAAACTTGATATATTAGTGTTTATCACAAAATGTTTATCACAGATAAATCAAAATAACCACATACACACCTCAAAAACAGATTTTGAACTAATGTAAATAATGTTATAGGCACATAGTAACTTCTGGCCCACGGTGTATATAAACTTTATAAAGTGATATTGAAACCATTTTTCATATATATATATATATATATATAATCATAATTTTATAATATTTATGCTTTTTTAATTGTAAAATTTTAATTATCATAATCCATTTTTAAATCAATAGATTATATTGTTTGCCGTTATACTTATATGCGTGAGTCAATTCGATTAAAACGCTATAGGCCTATATTTGAAAATTGCCAATAGGCCAATTCATATTTTATTTAATTGCACGTAAATATTTTGGAAGTTGTTTGCATTATTTATATTATAATGAGAAGCCAGTTATAACAGATAAATATAACCACGAAAAAATTGACCGATTGAAAAGCACATTAATCCGTATACATTACAATATTATCACACTCATAATCCCCTTACAGTAGCTGCATCGGTGGCCGACTGATAAGTCCGACCGGTTTGAACTTTGGTTCGGAAAGCGAGAGCTCGATAGAGGTGGTAACCCGAGTTCCCCAGTAGAATACCTGCAGCCCGAAGCTCTAAGAGGGAGCAAGAGAGAGAGAGTGGTTTTATGCAAGAGTAAAGGATAAAGAAAGAAAATCAAAACTCAAAATTCATAAACAATTCAATTTTCAATAAAAATATGGATTTTAGTCTGACTCACCACTGTGATATGAACATGCAAACACAATTTTTCTAACCAAATTTGTTTATAAACGTTCTAAAGGGAAGTAAATATTTTAAAGCAGTTGATACAACACAAAAAATGATAGCAGAAACTTTAATTCTGATTCCAATTTTTCGGTAAACAATTTTCGATATGCGATAATTATTTAATTAAGAATAATAATATACGTATACTTTGTAATGTATCTATTTAAACAGACACGATAAGTAATACATTTAAATTAAAAAAATTATATTAACAATAGTTCATGTATACATTTAACGTTGTTAGAAAATATTTATTTTCTTCTGTTTTATTTAATATTTTAAAAGTCTCACATTGGTGATATATGTTTTGGTTGCAGAATTTCTTACCTTGGTGACCTACAAGTTCCAAGTTAGGTCCAGATCCATCAAAGAATTCCACATTTCCGAGAAGCAAAATTGCAGCTAACATGCGACTTATATCCGTAAACGATACTCCAATATCACTAAGGGCATTCTATATAAAACATAAAAAGAAGTATACTATATAATCAATATATCTACATTTATTTTATTGATATAAAAACATTTATTTTACTTAATTTACATATAGGTATTTTACTTCTATTATACTTATATTTTACTTCTATTTTACTTCTATTTACATATTTTACTTATATTTACATATTTTAATTATATTTACATATTTTACTTATTTTAAATATTTTACTTATATTTACATATTTTACTTATATTTACATATTTTATTTATAATTACATATTTTACTAATATTTACATATTTTACTTATATCTACATATTTTACTTATATTTACATATTTTACTTATATTTACATATTTTACTTACATTTACGTATTTTACTTATAATGTATTTAGTATTATTATATGTTTTGTTGCAGAACCATCTATGTTCAATCTAAATTTGATCATTAACATGTTCCAATATTCATTTGACTAATTCATGCATAGATGCATATACTTAGATTATACAGTTATTGTCTAATAAAGCTGCTATAATGAATACTTTTTCAGTCCATTGTAAAAAGTAATAAATAATGAAAACTAATTTCAAAGTATATTTATTGAAGCAATAAAACAATTTTTCGCACATTGTTTGACTATTTATTATAACTTTATATTGGAAAATATTAATTCTTTATATTAAAATATTTTAAGCTAAATACACTTTGTTTTCAATTTATGATCTTGAAGCATTTGACATTAAAAAATGGTATTTCATACTTAAATTTATGTAATTTTCATTAATAATACTGTGAAAATTAACAATCTCTGCCATTTTTAATAATATCGATCTTATCACAAACAATGTTTGAAAAATTATTTTGGGTATTTTTTCTCGAAATCGTTATTGCCGTGCCGCTACAGATAGATTTATCAAAAGAATAATTATCTCCAACACGTCGATTTATCACTTCGAAAATTCATTTAACTCGTCGAGCGCCTCTTAAGCCTAAATTTCCAATCAGTAATCAGAGAAAGATCACACAAAGTGTCAAAAGTCATGAGGTTCATTTGCTCAATGTGAGTCACCTTTTCCTGTTTCGTAATTTATCCTCTGTTCAATATTGAGATGGTCGACGAGTTGCAGTAAATAAACGGAAAGACAAAATTATTCACGGTAACTTTTATAGTATTGGCGAATCATATCCATCAGTGATAATGGTGATAATTTAAAAAATACATATATTTCAGTATTTCAGGTTTTTAATTGAACTTTATTGAAATATTTTCGGTGTTTTCGTAGGCTACATGTGTCTGTTAAATTAATCATTTTAAACCTGTACATAACAAATAACACATATTTCCACGAAAACTATTCTACCTAGCCTACTTGTTGTAATCGGATGAATAGATGGTGATTCACCTCATTTTCTTTAAATAGACGTTATATACTATCTGACCGAAAAGTTACTATATACTGGAGTGGTTCGAATTGTATTGGCAGCCTTTACAGTAGAATACTACCGATTACCAAAGACACGTTATAACAAATGGAATGCACTCTCACCTTACAATCAATAATGAATGTTGTGCAATAAGGCCTACTCAGAGAACAACCAAATATGGAAAATCGGTATCTACCGCAGAAAGAATTCTTTGATGTCAGGCATAAATGACCTATAACGTCCTGTCTCGGTTATAAGCGATACATATTTCTATTCATTATCAGGGCTTCTTAGCTATATATGTGAAAATTGCAATCAAATAGGGCATCTAAATACATTTACTTAAATAGACTTAAATTTTATACATTTTATCTGCAAAACCTGTTCTTGTAAGCTTCCTGTTGAGCTTGTTCCTGTAAATTATTGTCTCGTAATTAGGGCATTTGGTGCAATCTCTCACATTATTGCACACTAAGGAACGGCGATCCTGACTCACTCGAAAATGTTGTAATCGGATCTTTGAAGCGTTTTCTTCTACCGGCGAAGGGTCCCTCGAGATGCCCAAACATCGAAAGTGATGTGGACAATAACTGTCAAGGTGCAGTTTGCCTAAAATCGGAAAAGGAAACCGCGTTTGAGAGCATGATATCATAATCAGAGTAGCTTCGTTATCAGATAAATAAATTTATCGAAGAGTTGACAAAATGCATGTTTTCAAAGTATAGGGTCATGAATCGGGCTAATTGCCTTACTCCCAACAGTACATATACGTTAATTGATACTATACAAATGTGTTGCTCTTTCAAAGTCGGTTCCGGGGAGGGTACAGTACACGCACCCCTAATTTCCAAAGTATTTTTTAATTTTTTATTTAAGGCACTGGGTAATAAAGTATCAATTCTTTGCACGAATTTCAATATTTATTAGCAAAATGCGGTATATTAAAAAAAGTATTATAGTTTCTGATAAAACGAAAAATTAGAGAAAAAAACGTAATAGGCTACTAATTTTTCATTTATAAATTACTAAAATAAATTCGGGACGACTACACATCCTTCTTAACTGAAAATGCGGGAACCGCCCCTGCAAGTAATGGTAAATATATAAATTTTAATTGACCATTTTTGACACCTGACTAAAATTACTGAATACTCGCCTGCTCCTTCCTATTAATAGCTTTCCTCTCTTATACATTTAATACAAGAGACCACGGCATAATATAACAGACTTACTTATTTCTTCCTGTGTCAAACCAGCCAACAAATCATAAAATATATGATAATTTCGTTGTCCAATCGAGGGCCGAAGAAGGCGAAGCTAATAATGAATAAAAAATTGATAATTTTGAAATAAATAATTAATAAATGGCACAAAAATACCAATTTGCATTTCTATTGGTGTTAAAAACACATATAATAAATTACAAAAACTTTAAAATTTTAGCTTTTTTATAGAAATATATAAGTTTTTTAATGTAAAATATATTGTTCAATTTAAAAAATTTAATAATATAATAATTTTACATGAAGTTCATTTTGATTCCATTTAAATGATTATTTTAAGTGTTATATTAGACCTTTGACACACCGCAAATGAGTATACCATGCTCAAAGAAGCCAATAGAGGTCGCTAACTCTCGACTAACATAGCTGCTAGTCATGGATGGGAGAGATCGAGGGAGGCTCGAACCTATATCGAGAAAACACCGTCAGAGTGCATATACCAGCGTCATAACCGCTAAATCATTGCCAGTCCTATAATAGTATTTTTTAAATATATATTTTTATTAGATTTAATTTTTTATTTATTAAACACCCCCTCAAACATATATAGTAAAAAGTGTATAATATATATCACATATTAAGTAATTTAAGATAAGAAGTAAAAAGTTGTTCCGATACAAAATTTTCCTATGTAAAATTATTGTTGTAATGTTGTCATAATATATATATAGATACGTGTATAGACTCATATATGTATATATATACAATACATAGATATAGCTAAAGCGTATTTGATTTAAATCATAGGTCTATCCATGTTATATCTAAGTAGATAGTCATAATTGCATTATCTTCCGCATAAATATTTTCATTCTATACGAAATAAATTATTGATTTTCTATAAAGTTTGTAATTGGTGCTTTTAAATCTAACACTGGTGAACCACCAAATGTACAATATTATACAAGATTACATTGCAAAGATTTCGTGACCCAACAATTTATTCTGAGCTCATTAGAATTATTATACCATGGTGGTGCTAGTAAAATAGTCGTTTGAGCAGACACATCTCGCAGAAGATACTGGGTTCAGGGGAAATATATGAAACATAATAGCTTACTTATTTATTATAAACTTTCACCATGTTTTAATTTCATATCATATGATAAATAACAAATAATGGAAAAACTAATCAAAATTAGTACTATTTTCAATTCAATATATAATTCACTGTCTATAATAACTTACATTATCGAGGAAGATTGCATTCAACTTGGATCCAAATATGACATCGTTGGAGAAGAACAGTTCTATCAAAACTCCCTGTGGGGAATATATAAATTATTTAGTAATCTCTCATCGTCATGTCAATATCTTTCAGATATTTGCTATACTACTTTTTTTGCTATTATTTAACGGTTGATTATTTTTATTGCATATATTGTTTTATTTGTATGATTCAACTTTTATTTAAACTAAATTTATATAAATTAAACTATAAGTGTTTCTTTATTTGGAACTAAAATGGTTTAAAATATACACTGATTATGTAGGTATATATACATGTATATATTTTTTTTTGCAGAAATTTTACAATCTAATAACTCATATATAGGCTAATATGCATTGTACATAAGTTTATATGAAGAACATTAAGCCTTTTAATAGAATAATTTTAATAATTTATAACATTTCATTGCTGGTTTGCATATCTAATTTATCTAATTTTAAATATTTTTCTATAAAGACTTCTTTTTTTATTATAAAAAGGCATCTAAAAATCAATATATAGAAATAATTAAATGTTTAACATTTTCATACAAAAATTCTAAAACATATTTTCAATATAAATTATAAAAAGTCGCTTTACAGAAAGGTGTCTAAAACGAAATACGTTAGTAATGCAAAACAGTGACGATTAATATACAAAGAAATAAATTACATTGACTAATTAACATAACAATGAACAAATTGTTTTGAATCGATGTTGGTAAGACTATTTTTAGAATTATTAATATAATACGTATAAATTCTATAAAACTATATTATCATGTTTTGTGCACAACGACTTATATTTTTAGTTTAACAGGGGAACTAATGTTATTAATATAAATGCATTTACATTTCATGTGCATTATAACGATGTTACTAAAGAGAATTGCCATAACAACTGATTACGTATTATAATAAGGCATACAACTGTGAACACATCACTTGTTGGTATGCCATGTTTGTCTATAATTTTTACAATATTATATTACTTTGCAAAGAAAGAAACAATAAAATTAATTATCAAGTTAATTATTAATTCAAAATTAGACATTAAGAAAACGTCATTAGATTTATAAATAAAGCTCTGTATAAAGACACAGTAGCGAATATTTCAAACAATTATATTTCGATTAAATTCTCACATTTTTATTAACTTACCTTTTATGTCATTCTCAAATATTAGAATAAAAAACATTTATTTATTGACATAATTGTAAAAAATTAAACGCATTTATCTATATTTATGTTTATCACGATTCCATCGATTCTAAAATGAAAAGGTATCTAAAATACAAAACACTTTTTGTTGGTTCATGCTCAATTTGGAAAAGACTCACTTATAAAATCAATTAAATATCAGATATTATTTACGCTTATAATTATAATAAAACGAATAATTTACAATAATAGATGTATAGTACTTAAAACGCTTAAAAGACATAATTGTATGCAACATTACTATATTGATATAGACATAATTATAACTAAATCTATAACACAAAACATTTTAAATTGTTATATTTAATCTACTCGTTTAATACACCCACACATGACCACTGACTAGTCACCTCATATATTAAACAAAAACCTAGTAATTTCTCATTGTATAAAGTGCAAAATATACCTGAAGGGGAAAAAGGAGATTCCCCTTCAAAGAAGAAAGATTAAGAGGGAGAGGGAGAGAGGAGTAAATAGTGGAAAAAATAGGGGAAAGAGGGATAAAAAGAGGGGAAGAGGGGAGAAAATGGGAAGGGATAAGGAAAAAAGAGGGATAGACAGAAATATTGAAGGAAAAATAGCGGGAAAAGGAAAATAATTTTTAAAATAGTGATATAAAGTAAAAAGGGTATAAAGAATAGAGAAGACTAAAATAATGGAAAGAAAAACGACGTAGCTTTAATTTATTTAAAATTGGAGGAAAGGGGTCAGGATATTGTACCAAACTACTGAAATTTCGGTAGCCGTTCTGGAATGCATATCACATGCAGATAAATCGTACCATGCGACCGGTGTCTGGATTGGCTGAAGTCGCCGAGGTCGTCAAACTCTGGAGAACAGTGAGCCCGGAGAATAGGTGACGAGCCGGGTCGGTGTGGACACCGCCGCTCATGTGGAACAATTCTTTGGCCAAGCCAAGACATGTTTTTGTCTTGCCACCGCCACACATCCCGCTGCAATATAGTCAATGCAATAATGTTAAGTTTTGTGTTTCTATACGAGGTTTCTAATTAGTCAGATGAAGAGAGAATTAACTATAAACCAACACTTATAACATAGATATTAAACAATGTATAGAAAATAATTTTAGTTGGTTTGATTGTGAAAATTAAAACACCGGAATATTACCGGAATATTTAAAAATATTAAGAAAACGAGTAACAAAGAACATATTCTCAAAATCTTTTTTTATGGAAAGCGGTTAAAACAGCATAAACTGAAAATGCACAATCTTATAAAGAAAGAGATCTTCAAATATCGAAAATTCTAATAAGTTACATTATTTAAAGCAAATCTATTTATCTAAATAAAATAATACGCCACTTGACTACTGATTTGTAATTAAAAACTGGTTTATTGGTTATTTTTCATAATTCTGATCGTTATCGCTATCTTCTAAGCTTCATATTAATATATGTACGATCTACACACTAATTTATATCATAAACAATCTGCACTATTTCAATATTTTGATGGGAATTGAGTAATGTAAATTATACCAGTATGATTGATATGTTTAAATAATGATGAATATTAATAATAATAAATTAAATATTCAATTATAGTAAAAGCGCTATGACAACAACAAAATCATCATATAATAGTGAAATATAAATAATGATGTTAAGAATTATATATTAAGTGTTACCATCAAGTAGCATCAAATTGTCTGTTATTATAAGTCAATCAGTTACTGCTAACATTGATTTAAACAGAACGCTAAAGGTCCTAAGTTTTTCACTCACCAAAACAAAAAAAATACTTCTAGTTGATTTCTTGCTGTAGATTTTAACCTTTTTTGAATTCGGTTAATTAAAACATGTTCCAAAGACATGAATTATCACCACTTGTTCATGTTTAAGGCTATTATTTTGCGTCTGGTTGGTTTTGTTGTTGTTTTAGTCTACTCTATTCAATGCTTGACTGTGAAAAAAAATTCTTCTAGAACCTGTATTTTGTAATATTTATCACTATAGTCATTTTTATGTGTTTTTTAAAACAGATTTTAACCATCGGTTCCATGGCCTATTCTTCATACATGCTACGAAATCATCCATCTTAACCAATACTCAAACAGTTTGACCTTATTCGGTCCTTGCTTATTTTGAGTTTGCCACCTATCTATGAGAATCGGATTTTCATTAAAAATTACTCCACGTGTTCACATAGACAATAATAATATTTATAAAAACTTTCCCACCAAGGATTTTACTAACAGTGTCTAAAAGTAAGAAGTATTTTTGTACTTTAGAAATGTGACATATAACTAAATTTTATTACAACTATATAGTATATAAATGACAATCTACTATCTTATATACGCAGTTCAATTCAAGTAAATGGTATTAATAAAAATTATAATGAAATACAACATTACATACTCATAGATTAATATATAAATATTTTTAACTGTTTAAATTTACAAAAAAATCGTTAATTAATGTATGTATCCATTATACATATAATAATTAATTATAAATTCATAATAGTCATAAGCTAAATAAAATACATAATGGGAATATATTACATGTATATGAAAATACAATGTAAGGTGATCTACACTGCAGTAGATTCAACACGATGATTAAATAATATAAACAGAATTAAAAAAACGGTGTATTCAATTCCAAAAACTTATTTTTAAAAGAAAATCTTCCCATCTTCCCTAAATATTATAATCTTTGTAGTTTAATCTACTCATATCATTTCACAATAGTCTTGTATTTACTGGATATATATCTATAAAAAATATATTGCCTATATATATTCTACATTTTGTTATTTTTAAATGTAATGTTACGTAATCGACTTATTATGTGATTCGATTTAGCACTAGGCGCTTATGTAATAGTTTGTATTATTGTATTTTATCCTTTTGAATATTATTTGATAATGGTTACCAACTAGGTTGTTGTCGAAACCCTTCTATATTATAAATAAATAACTACATTTTGTGAGTTTTTAGTCTTCCCTAATTCAATTCAGCAAAATCACAGCTTTTTATTGAATAAAAAACTGTAACAATAATAATTACACTTTATAAAACTTTATAAGACTTTAACAACACTATAATAGTCCCACCTGAAGATAACCGCCAGATTATGGTTGCCCATGGAAGCGGCCTTGAGCTCTGCGGTTAGCTTGTCCGCCATCTGGTGGAGCGGGTGGTGTTCCTGCAGGAGTGGGCCGCTCTGCAGAGTATCCCCTGGGCCGAGAAGGCCTCGGGGCGGCTGCGTGTCATGACAGTTGTTGAGGGAGACGAGAACTGGTCCGCACCATGTCTAAAGGTTTAACAGATGTGATACATTTTCAGACCATTTTTTTAATTAATGGAATATTTTGAAGTGCAGCATAATTGTCCTTTTTTAAGCTATATCTTTGCATGTATTTTCTGGCAATCCAAAGATTACAAACAAATTTATTTTCGATTGCTGAACACACGACAAACACAGTTGTCTTCCAAGAAAAGATGTGATGGCCTACTGGGATTCGAACCAGGAATCTCCATTTTCGATTAAAAGCGTCTTAACCGACTAAGCTATCTCATCCCGAACGCATTTATGGAGAGATTTTATGAAGCTTTTTAGATCAATGTATGATGAACCTTTTATCAACAGAGTTATTTAATTTTGATCATAGAGCATATTACTCCTGTCTCGAAATATTTAAACTAATTACAGTAAATTTTCATTACATCACGTCATCTGAAATATTATTTGTAAAACATATATTATTAAAAACAAAATAATACAACTTTTTAATTTTATCGGTTGATCAGTTTATTATTGTAAACTTAGTTTGATAACTAAGAATTCAACATCGTTACATTATTAGATGATTCATGGATAAAATGATTACATGATTAGAATGAATATAATTAACATAGAATATATAAAGACGACTAAGATTTCAATACCGGCTTAATTGTTTTATAAGTAAATGTAATAAGTTTATTTAACCTTAATACCGGACAGTTTTCAGTAAAATATCATTAATTGTTGTTGTTTGTTTAAAAGTGATTTGCTTTTTATTAATGTTTGTGTGGAGTATTATAGCAAGAGCCTAATATACCTATTAACAATTGACTTTACATTTATTTAACGTAAATTATCAAGTTGTAAACAAAGTATCAAGTTTTAAATATATAAATATACAGGGGCTAATTGGGGGGGGGGGGGGTGGGCTGTAAAGGGGTTCGAACCAATCCCCTAAATATGTGAGAAATATTTGGTTCTAAAAAATTCGTCACATTTTCAAAAATCACTTCTTTGGACAGTATTGCAAATTGATCAAAAAAAAGTGCGCTTTTTGAATATTTTAACCCCCCTCCCTTTAAATTTCATAGATCCATCATATATATATATAAATATAATATAAATACACAAGGTGGTTTTGCTATCTCAACAACTAATGTAATAGAGTGATATAAAATAAAAAGATAAATAAAAAAATTAATAAAAACTTAAATAAAAAGTTAAATAAAAAATTAAATATAAAATTAAATTAAAATTATACATACCTAAGGAATTTTATGTTTTCCTATAGAGTTCTATTTATTTTCACTCTATCTTTAAATTCAAAAGTGAACTTACAGCTGTTCAGATTTTTCATTTTAAATGATTTTGTATAATAAACTGAATTTAACAATATTTATAATTATTTCACGTTTCGTATCCCTGGATAAATATTAAATTATCTATCTAAGCTATTCATTTGAATAATTTGAATAATACACGGAGTAGAAAGTTTTATTCAATAGTCTGGCTTCATATAGGCAAACAATAAATTGTTTTCCTTATAATAAAAAAAGATTTGCACTGGTGTGTGTGTGTGTGTGTGTGCAATGGTAAAAGAAGAAGCAATTTTTTATCGATGAGTCACGATGTGAAACACTGTTTACGATTGATCAATAATTAATTTTAAAAGAAAATAATGTAATATTTTTCATAGTGAAAGCGCGTTACATATATATAGGTTATTACCTAGGATCGTGATAATATACAGTTTGTTGAATTGTACAAATGTATCTTTGGACACTAGAAAAGATAAGGTTGTCGGTGGTACTAACACAAATTGCAGTCAATATCCTACGCTGGTTTAACACAAGTTATTTTTATATTAAAAAAAAGTTTTATATTTACTTTTTGTTGAATAATAATCTCCAATAATCATTAGTGAAATGGCATAATTTTAGAAGTATGATATTTTCAAAAGAATTGTTTTTTTTATTAATTATTAAAAATTGGGGGAAGTACTTTGTTTCTTACAAAATACTTGAATTACGAGAAATCCAAAAAATATTTTAATTAATCTTGGGTTCTACTAGGATATCTTTCATCAGATCCTGATGTTGACGTATATTGCAAAAGAAAATATATTAAAAACATTTTTAAATGTGATCTGAATAAATGTAGTTTAAACAATCAATGCATTATCGACACTTAGAAAATTGTTACCCCCATGAATACCCCCTTGCAATGTATTTTTTCGATCTGATTATTTTTATATAGATTATGCCAGGAGCTTAAGTTTGGCTCGGGCACCATTTTATCTGTTTTCATTTTTTAATTTTGGCTTGTGCAGTAAATATACTTGGCTTTTGCACTAAATATACTTGACCAAATATGTATAATATGTTGTATAATATAATATAATCTCAATATTATCGACTGCAAGTTAGAACCGATTATAATATGATCACAATATGATCGACTGCAATTTAGAATCGATTATATATTAATAAACAAAGAAACGATGTAACCGTCTATATATATAGATACATTAATATTTTACAATAAGTAAAAAATCAATATTTGTATTTGTGTTTAACAACAGTTAAATTTTACTTCACAAAAATATTAATAAATAATTATGTTGGCTATATATATTGTTTTATATATATTTCAAAATTTTTCAAAATATTTTTCCAAATATGTAAATCGTAAATTTTAAATAACGGGCAACCAGTTTAGATTAATATTATATATGTATAAATATATGTTACGTTACTATGTGATTCCAATTTTTTTAAAAAGTGCATCTTTATATTATTTTAAATATATTTATTTATAATGACTTACTACAAAAACAAATAACTCTGCAAATATAAATCAATTGTTATTATTAAAAATAGTCGAATATAACCTTACTTTTTACCATACTAAAATATTTACTTATTTAAAATAATAAAATTAATAGATTTTAAATTATGTGTTGCTGATGCTTAAAAACAATTATTGTTTAATGTAATTTTATAATTCCAATTAGATTATAAATGTATTTTAATTATATGTAAATAAATATATATTATATGTTATGCTGTTATCTGGTAAATTACTTTTATTCACAATTTTATTTGTTTGCATTTAAAAATATATTTATTTGTGACTTTTTACATCTGACAAACTTAGCCACATGTTTTGCTCAGTATATATTAAATTATTGCATTCTTTAAATATGTATTGGATTTCTTTTTCATTGTAGATCATACAAGTTTATTTTTACATGAAGTAAAAATTCACTTCCTGATCTTAAAATGCTGCATCCGTTTACAATAAAGGCACATCTTATATCATTGCTTGTTTTATTTTCAAATCTTTTATTCGCTACTGCAAACTTGTTTTTCAATAGGAGCCGAAACGGAAATCTTGAAATCAAACAAGTCTTAGAATATAAATAGGAGCAATCTGGGGTCGACTTGGGGCCAGGGATAAGGTTTTCTCTCTTTTATAACGAACATAAAATAGTAATAAGGGAACTCCTAACATGTTAAACAAATAGACCAATAGACCAATAAATAACAGTGAGGTGCCTAATAACACTCAGTTGTTCAACTAGTGTATTGCAGTTCTGAAATTCATAACTGTCTGACGTATACTCGTTGAAAATCGATATTTTATCAACCAACTATCATTTAAAAATAAACGGTAAATACACCTTAATTTCGTAATGAATGCATTGTACTGTTTTATGTCACTGTGCCATAATTGCCATTATTAAAGATTTTATATATTTGGTGAGTCTCCAATTTTTTAGAACCGATTTTACATTCATTAATTTTTATAATCTAATAAATTTTATAATCTACCTTTCAAAAACTAGATGTTAAAAGATATTAAAATATCATATATTTTTGTTAAATAATTTTCCATTAATATTTAAAATTCTCATATTTAAAACTAACTTTTAAAAACTCTATTTTGGAAGGAGAGAAAATTTAGCAAAAGAAAGCAGCATCCTATTTGTTGTATAATTTTCTTTTAACATCTAGAATTGATATCAAAAGATTCTATGAAAAAATATTTTTTTAATAATAGTAATTAAAATAGTTTGATGTAAAAATGTTTTTATTCTTTCATTTACCTTTCATATAGGCTCAAACCTCATACATATATATATCGTATTATCGGGACTTCATATTTTCAGTTGTAGTGTATGTTTAGCAGAGCTGTACTGCTACGGGGCGCGTCCACAGGTGGCGTATAGTGGAAGATCCCTCAGATATGGGGGATAGCTGCGAATATGTTGAATAAGCAGTCGCGGACCAACAGCGAGGCTTCTCTAGGGGAGAGGGGGTCACAGGTGACACTGTGATTCCTACAAAAATCTCACAACCCGATAAAGAGTATCCTGACAAGGCGGGTGAAGGTCGCCTTTAAATAAACCTTGTCCTAGTGTTGGGAAGCAGCAACACTAGTATCTGAAGCTGGCGGAAGAGCCGAACCATTGGCCAACGGTGGCTTCAGACTAGCAGAAGGCTGGCCAGCGATCCTGGTTTTGGCTTCTGTACTGCAAAGCGGGAGAAGGCAACGGCAAACCACTCCTCTTCAACCCCACTGCCTTGAAAACTTTCTATGCACAACCACAAAACCAATCACACTATGTTGAGCAGTGGTACACCCTCTAGGCCACTCGCACATCTGCACACTACTGGAGAAGAGCGAAGACCCAATGAAGTTCTTCCTCAATATGATGCTATCAAGGCAAAGCCCAAAGGAACCTTGGCTACTGATGGAGCTAAGGAAAATCCCGAAGGACCCTTGGTGACTGAAGACAGGAAAACAACCTCTTTGAGCCTAAGCTACAAGAAAAGAAACAATC
>JAUZND010013063.1:0-20011 GCA_034780555.1 Coelogynopora nodosa | reverse complement strand
TGTACCTCATTGCACTTCACATGTACCTCATTGCACTTCACATGTACCTCATTGCACTTCACATGTACCTCATTGCACTTCACATGTACCTCATTGCATTTATTAAATCAAAACTAATATTTTAATTTTCATACACGTAAAAACATTTTAAGTAGAATTTTGAAACTATACTTTCACTTATGTTTGATGATGCTTATTCCGTTCTAAAATTATTTGACATCACAAAATTAATTTTAAACGTCTTTACGGGTAGCTTTTTAATAAACATATTTTATTGAATATTTAAATATTTTATGTACAATCATATCTATGCAGATACGCAAAAAGAACTATTTAAAAATGAAGAAATTATATTAAAAAAATATTTTTACTTATTCAAATAACACAAATAATATATATATATATATATCTGAATACTTGTTGAGATAACATTTTTATTTGTGGAAGCCAACTGAAGTGGTTGACTTTTCTTTATAATGAAAAATATAATTAATGGTTCAAAAAAACAATAAAGAATCTTCCTGAAAACCTCGAAGCAAAGCCCCCTACTGGTACCGGCAGAACGAAGGCTATCAAATAAATTATATCAAAAAGACCGTATTTAATGCGGCGAAGAAAATCTCAGTCAATATTATTTGTTGGAGTCTAATTGTAACTTTACCAACAGAATATTAAGAATGATTCAATTTAACCACATTTTAACTTTGTAGACCTTCTTTTTAGAAACAAACGACTAAAAAACTTAATAATAAACTACAAGAATTAGTACTATGCTTTAGATTTGCGCTTGTACATATAATTCAGCTGTTAAATAAACAAAAATGGCGCTAATTAATCCGACTAAAGAGAGATAAGTACAACATGTAGATTCTTTCCGTTCAACTTCTCTGATAAACATAACAACTACATATAGATTCTTTCCGTTGAACTTCTCTGATAAACATAACAACTTAATATAATATATAAATAAATGAATTATATAAAAAAAACTAAATCAATTAACAAACATTTAAACCTTTTTATAATTATTATAATTTACCGATTTTTAGCATAAAAGTCTGAAGAATATCACATGCTTCTGACGATCATATTTTTATTATAAAGCTTTTAAATACATTTATCACTAATTATAAAAATGTCTATATTTGTCATCGACTGTCATATATAGTTACAATATTACATTTTAAATAACGAAAACAGGGCACATTATCCGGATAATATTTAGATTTTGACGTTATAGTAAAGGTGGATAAATGTATTAGGCACAATGTTAAGCATTCAAAACATATTACAAAAAATAGTTCAATTATTCCAAGACATGTTTAAAGCTAAAATTTGTCAGAAAAAAAGTGAAAGATTCTCTTTCTCTCCGTAGTGGTAAAGAAGACAACACCGTATTTATTGTGAAATGATTTACGTTAGCATAATAGATCTGTACGTAGACTCTCTAGAAAAAGAAGTAAATAATGTTTCATATGAAACAGATAATTATGATAAACCTCAAAAATTCGAATCGACAGAATTAAGCATATAGATTGTATGACATAGTTATGCGAAACAATTACGATTGATTAATATAAATGAAACTTACATTTCAAAACAATACAAATATTTCTTCACCAGAACATGTCCTGTCCTTCTATAATAAACACTCACATATAATGAAAATAATACCAACCGTACGTACTGTATGGGATTTAAATGTGTCTTAGGATCTAAATCAGCGTCTTATACACCTTGAAAATAAAAATGTTGATTAAGATATACGTCGCCTTAAAAAAGGAAAAGAGCCTATATACCGTGTCTCCTCCATATTTTATAATTCATTTCATCAATATGGTAAAATTAAGGAAGATGTTTTTCTCAATTTATTGAGACCTGTGAAGCCCGATAAATTTAATTGCCAGATTAGACATTTGTGTCGATCGATAAAGAGCAGACAGTTGTCGGGTAGATTTAACTTCAACAATTTCATTTCTTTCCTATTGATTTAGTTGTTTATAATTGTCATTTTAATATATATTGGAAATAAGCCGGCGATTCCCAAAATTCATAAATGTTACACATGTGTATCTCAATCAATATGATATAATTGATTTTAAATATTGTTTTCGATTCAATTTACTTATAGAAAGCCGGAAATGTAGAATATTTGGAATAAAAAAGATTTTGGAGAAATAATAAAACGAAAAGGTATTTATGCATTCCAATTGTTATATTCTTTTTACATGCTTCGGTTTAACTATGACCATTATCAAAACAAAAAAAAATGCAGACAAAGAAGCGAAGTTACAGATAGAATTATATAATGAAAAAGAGTGACAATATCAAAATAGAGAAAACAGTCATATTAACTGTAAAACTTTTAGAAAATTAGAAAAATAGAAAAAGGAAGAACCAGAATTAGACAGGAAAAGATTAAGGCAAGGAATGTAAGCTTTTATATGGAGAGCTTTGCTAATGGCTAATTTACAGTTTTTATGTTCTGTGATTATTATAAGAAAAACAATTAGAAAATTAAAGCTATGTCAAGAAAGGCAACTAACTATATGGTCAAGAAATTTATCAATATAAAAGTTAACAGGAACAATGAGAAAGGTGTGATCAACATATCTACAATAAAGAGAAGGTTTGTCTTCGCCTGATGATAACCAACTATATTCATTTCAAGCAAAAAATAGATTGGCTAAGATGGGGCCTATATATGTAAGCCTAAGGCAATACCATTAACTTGTTTAAATAATTTTTTTTGAATTAAAAAATCGACATATTCACTATATGCATACATTTTCTTTAAAAAAATTATCAAAAGAAGGCTTGATGCTGCTGTTGTAGACTAAATAACAGAATCTACAGTTTCAGATAAAGAAAGAATATTAGTAAACAAACTAGTTTACACCTAAACAAATTAAACTATGTTGGTCGAACAAAATGGCCCCTCAGGCAACGGATTTTTGGAGCACCAACGAACAGGTCTATGAGTGAACCTTTGGCCACTTGTAATGGTTGTACTTCCGATTCTTTGCATAATTTTTCTAATTGCCTTTCTTACAATAATAACGGAAAGTAATAACTGTAAATTAGTAATTGAAGAAACTCTCAATATAAAATATTAAGTTCCTTTCCTTTATCTTTCTCTGTCTAATTATTGGTTCTTCCTATTTTCTAAAAGTTTTTAATTACTGTGACTGTTTTCTTTATTGTAATCTTGTCTCTATTTTTCATGATAATTAGATCCATAGATATCGATGTTTAGTATATCATACTTATACCTAGATATACAATCTGTCCCTCGCAGCGGTTGTGAGAAAGATGAGTTATACTCACTCGGTTTTGCGAGGCAAAAGAAAAAATATGGCAGTTGCGCATGTCCTAAAAAGGCATTCTTTAAAGCTATTTTTAACAATGGAAAGTTTTTTTATATTAAATTTTATTTTGCACCATTAAAATAATAGTAAAAGTTTACGTTTATACTATCGTTAAATACAAAACTAATTTATTAAGAGAAAATTAAATACATTGAGTTTCAATACAATTAGCTTATTTAGGATGCGCATAACTGCTAAATTATTTCTCTAGCTACGGATTGCCTACAAAAACTGGTGTATGACTCATCGTTTTCTTAACAATTGTAAATAACATACATGATTATGTTAGATTGTACATCTAGGAATGATAGAGAGAAAGAAAGAAATCCATATCTATGATTTGATCTATAATTCACTTGTTTGTCTGCATTATTTTATTATGTTTTGCTGCTTTGCTGTTTAATGTCGATATAGTTTAGAATAGTTATAGTTTAGCCGAAACATGTAAAAAATTAAACATTTGGAATGCATAAAAATTTTTTCGTATAATTATGTTTCCTCAATATAGTTTATTCCAATTGATCAAAATTTTTACAAAGTAATATAATGAAATAAAATAAAATAAAATGTTCTTACGAATTGACGGATTATATATTAACCACACAAGGACTCTTTTTAACCTTTTGATTTTTTCAATAATTCATTTTATTTTTACTAAAAAGAAAATTTTAAAAAAATTAAATATCAGATCTTTACTAAATAATAATAAAAATATCG
Organism: Coelogynopora nodosa; assembly: GCA_034780555.1. NCBI lineage: Eukaryota > Metazoa > Platyhelminthes > Proseriata > Coelogynoporidae > Coelogynopora > Coelogynopora nodosa. The sequence goes on along the minus strand of JAUZND010013063.1, from coordinate 15,926 downwards.
TTATTGTGAAACGTGAAGTTTTAATATCGCAACTAGAGATCATTCTTAACCCTTCGTCCGTGGACATATTTTGTAGGGTGTGATCCGTATAAGCAATTTATTTTGTAATTTAAAGGACTTACACAGGTTTAACTCATCTACGGTATATTTAAGTATTATGCATTTTTAACACAGAATTATTTTACGGTATTTCTAGAAATATGTAACCGAATAATAGGTTCCAGAATAGATGTTAAATTTTTTTTAGCTATAGACAGATATTTATTAATATTGGTGCCTTATATTTGGAAGGGAAAATATCAGCCTCTAATATTATTTTTTACGAAATCAAACTATATCCGACCCTACTAATATATACTTTTTACATTTTACTCTTATATCTAAAATTGCTCCGGCAAAAATATAGGATATTTATACAAATTGGAAGCTAGTAATCTTTGATTAGTACTATTTTAAAAAAAGAATTACCTGCATCAAATTAAACCAGTTGCCATTTCACATGTTTGGTCGAATTTTAAACATATATTAATTGTGTAGGAAATAAAATACCTGTATTGTATTTATTTTTGTAATTTTAAGGACACTTAAAAATTTGCTGACAACGAAAACATTTAATTCAAACATCGTGGAATCTATATCGCGGCTATATGACATATGCATCTAGAATAAAGCAAGAAGAGATAATTTTTATTTCACTAACATATTAAATAAAAATGAATAACCCAATTCCCATACCGCGTTTATTTATATTTAGTTTGTATATATTTCCATTTTATTATGGCGGCCTCCACTATAAATCTAGTTTACATTAGTTTTTTATAGTATTTATATTATTTCAAGTATATTATAAGTGAAGAAATCCTTTACATATTGTATATGTTTAATATATATATTATACACAGAAAATATTCAACTGCATTTTCTATGTTTTCCTATAAATAAGTATTATTACGAAAGTTTCATAAATTTTTATAAATATTTCAAGAAAGTTACCTCATTTTGTACCAAACTAAATTAGACATAATAATAACATTTGATGGTTTTATACGGTTTCAGTTATCTATATAAAAAAATATATACCTTAAAAGGATAAATAATAGTCTAAAATACGAAATTATGTCAATATATTAACAGCTCTATAGTTTTCACCTAATTATAATTAATGGAAGAATTATAAAATAATATTATACCTATTTTAATTAATTACATAAAATAGTCAATAAAAAATATTTCAGGGGTTAAATAAATAAATAAAAATTAAATAAACCAAATAAAGTTAAACTATGTATAATAAATAAAACCGTTGCTACATAAATTGCTGTGAATAGTTAAAGAAACTTCAGTAGGGCTTATACTCACAGCAGGTTTTTAAAGATTATCAATGATTCTAAAATCTTAATTTTAAGATCTTAAGATTCCCTAGAATTTATACCCAAAGATTATTTAGCTGTATAATTAGCTGTAGTTGAGATAATCCACCAATGTAATCTCACGGTATATAAAGATTTCACGCAGACTCAATTAGCGTAATTTTTTTTAAGTTGCCATATTTATGTCAAATGTATGTTTTACCAGCTAGCCGCCGTTATAAACTACCTATGCCAATTTGTGTGTGTGGTGATTTGCTAATTATGTATTTACATTATCATGGTCGTCTCAAATTAAATATGCTTCAAAATAACATAAGAATAGGAATTTACCCAAATTTAATCAAATGTCTAATAAACCTTGCACTATACAATATTATACCAGGTTATTTATATAAAATTACTATTTCATAATTTTATTACGAACAAAAAACAATTTAGACAAAACATTAAAAAATATGTTGCAGAGAAAGGTTTTTAATCAACAGTTATTCCAATTATTACAAATTTCAGCTCTACTTAGCTATCTATAATTAATGGGGAAAATGTTTGATTTAATAATATAGACAAATTATTTTTTGACTATTTATAATAGGTATTGCACAGAACAAAAGAATCTAAACTTGAAAGAAATTGGGACATTGAACATAAATGAAACCAATTGAATAATTTATTTCTGAAGTGTCATTGATTAGTACAGTATAAGTATTTTAAATTTGATAAATTATCGTAAATGAAACAAAATTATTAATAGTTTTATATTAAAAAATATATATTAATATATTAATATACTTATTTTTATTGATTACCATTAAATAATTTAATCGTATTAATGCCAAATTTTCAGTTATAATACATTTTTTTTTTAATAACAACGATATGTAAACTGTAAAATATAATTGTACAAGCCCGGTACAACTCTGATAAACAACAAACAAACATTCATTTCTTTCAAGTTATTCATTTTGAAAATAATTTTTAGTACCTTCCTAATCGCTAATGCATTTTCTATTTCATATACTTTCGTAGAATATATACTGGAGATCTTCATTACATAATACATCAAATGTTATGAGCTAAAAACTTTTTTTCTTTTTTTTTATGTTGCCTGTATCAAAAAAGTATAAAGATTTTTATGCTGACACTTTCATGAATACTTTTTGTACGCTTACTAATAACTGACGTCATTGATTACCAATTTATTTTTCTACTTTCTAATGTATTATATTGAGCACATGTCTTTTTTAATGAAAAGACAGATAACCGAACCACACGTCTTAATATAGAAGACAAATGATACCATTAGAATCCCCTTGAAAACGACACCATATGGCTCTAAATTGACAGTGAATATTTAACTAAATTTGACTAGATGAGGCAATTCACTCCTCGCAACTCAGCGTTCATCAGCAAATAAACTTCTCTTTTCATCCGCCCTTCAAGACATATATAATAATACTACACAGATATAAAATGGCCATATATGTAAGACGATTGTAAATATTCAAATATTTTACACGTTATTAATGTGTTGTTAGAAAAATTGAACACTGCCAGCCTAGACGGGATCGTTAACGCGCCCACCGCGCACAACACCCGAATGTCAGGAGCGACGTACACATGCAATTATAACCATAAATCCCTACTTTTCAGTAATCTGCGTCAATTCTAAACCCCTGGCTGGTTCAAGTCTGTGAATATATATATATATATACTGCATAATCCTGTAAGTTCCAGACTAGTAAAAACTTTAATGTTCCCAGAAGGTTTTGGGTCTGACAGGATTTAAAGGGAGCCGGAAAGCGGAATCAAATCCCCCCTGGTGCTGATACAAGCACTGGTTTCGGTCAAACGCAGACCCGTCATGCATAACATAAATTGTAACTAAAGCGATTTAAAATACAGCAATATTTTCATATAGGGTTATTTTATGGGTGATAAAAGCTCGGGAAGAATACGAATGCGATTTCATTATAAAGCTTCGTTAACGTATTGTGGTCGCGACATTGATATGTAAAATAAGATGTGTCAAAATGTCTTTGAGGAAGATAGTCACAATTTAGACGAAATAAAACTTTAATTTATACATAAAATTGTTGGGAACAGATCAATGATTTTCAATAAATAATTAATTAAAATAGACTAGAGAAATCACCTTATTTTAAAGCTGCCACTGTATACTGAGAAGAGACTCAGTCTTTCTATAAAGAGTAAACGAGTGAAATTAAATTTTGAAATGAAGAGAATAATTAATTAATTAAGCATTTCCATAACAGTAACTTCATATCGTTTATGCAACACTTGAATTCATATGTGTGTGATCAATATAAATGTCAGCGCACTAATTGATATGTTCACCTGTGAGATAATTCTTATTTCTATGTCACTGTTTTCATAATCAATTCAATCGAAATATTTGGATGTTTTGCATTATTTCACACTATTTTTATAATGAACACTTTAATTCACTGTTTTTAATCCCGACGATTAAAAATTAATGACATCCTATATAGAATGACTTACTAACATTTATATTAAAATTAATTATATTTATATTATATTTTCTTTTGTTAGTTTTATTATATATTACAATATTATATTATTCAAATTATTAATAACATTACTCCTTGCGATTAAAAATAAATTACATCCAACCAACTCTTCAAGGTATATTACTTAACGTGTATATGTCTCATATGTCTCATATGTATCATCGTGTATATGTCTCATATGTCTTATATGTCTCATATGTCTCATATGTATCATATGTCTTATATGTCTTATATGTCTCATATGTCTCATATGTCTTATATGTCTTATATGTCTCATATGTCTTATATGTCTTATATGTCTCATATGTCTCATATGTCTTATATGTCTCATATGTCTTATATGTCTCATATGTCTCATATGTCTCATATGTCTTATATGTCTCATATGTCTCATATGTATCATCGTGTATATGTCTCATATATCTTTGCGTGTATATGTCTCATATATATTTGCGTGTATATGTCTTATATATCTTAGCGTGTATATGTCACAGTTTTAAATAGTAAATAACGCATCAACGATAGATGAGCGGTTAAATCAAAAATGAAAGACCCACTTTTTTACCCTTTAAAATAGTTTATATAAAACTGTAATACTGCGTAATAAAAAATTCAGCAAAATAAATTGCGCTTTATTTGCAATTATATATTGCAAAATTATTTCAAATATATGATCATTATTTAAACATACTTAAATATTATTATGTATTTTATGTGACTTACCAGTTTACAAAATATGTTTTTTTAATGCACATTAATAAAAATGTTTAAAATAATTAATTTTATTAAAACAAATATCAATACATAATGATTATATATTTAAAATGTAAATTTATTCTTTTGAGTAACAAAATAAATTGAAAAATGTACTGTACTTTTTTCTAATAAGTAATAATGTTATAAAGATATCATATAGGGTGTACCATTTTTTGGAGTACCTTTGGTTTATAAAATTACAGTTGCAATAACTACCAGGACTGAAACTGTGGCATTACAACATATTGCCAGTGATAACTGAGAAAGATAATGGGTGAGTTTACATTTGGTTTTGATGAGATATTGAAAACCAGATGTTGAAAACTTTTTCAAAACCTCAGGAAGTTTTTTGCAAGGTTTCGATGAAAGTTTTTATTAAGATTTGAAAACCCTTTAAAAACAAACAATCTTACTTATATAGGCCTAATAATAAAAATTAATGTATTTAATCATTTCTAATAAATTACTTTTTTTATTAGAATAGAAAAAAAAAGGTACATTACAATGTTAGTAACAGCACACTTAAATGTTATCAATGTACCGTTTTGTATGGTTTGTTTTATATAATTAATATGACAAATTAATCATTTATAGGTTAAACATCAAAATGTCAAATCTGTGAAATATAATTGTTTTGTTATCAAGTGTATCCATCCCGACTCTGTTAACAAACACATATTATATATATAATCAGTAAATGCTCTATTTCTTGCATGAGTACAATTTAATTCTTGTAGTCAGTCGACAAGCAAGCAGCCCTTGCTAAGAGATGAATGCTGCATTAAGTTCTTTCGAGTTTTACGACCAGAAAACGATAACTTACGCAATAAACTAACTGCAATCTGGTAAACTTCGTTCACAATTTATGTAGCTATATAGGATTAGCCGGCAAGCCTAGAGGGATACGAAATCGGTGACTATTTTGAAGCTCATAAAAAATCAAGTATATCAAAGAACCGCTTTTAGCTTGCGTGATTTAGATAAAGAAATTTCTCATAGACAGGGTTCAGGCATTCTACTAAATCCTATGTAAAATGGTAAACTGTTTCCTGAAATAATGGAAGATTTAGAGCTAAGTTGAAACTGAAATCAATTTGTATGTAATTTTAAATGAATTAGAATAAAAAATTGGAACAGTTTTTATTTTTAAGAATTTGAGTTAGAAGTTTTATTTATTTTCAAATTATTTATCTATATTAGATGTTCTGTGACTCTAAAATATTTTTTGGTTGAGTTATGCCTGTATATCATAAATTGCCTATTTTTGGATTTGATTTTCTCATACAATTTTTATGCAACCTTGTGAATTGTTTACAACGTCGTTTTATAAAGTTTTGTGGATAATATTCTAAATAATAATTATTATAGATTAAATAATATTTACTCCAAAGCCACGTTATATAAAGTATTAATATGTAAATTACACTTATCTCTGCAGATAGTACATATAATTATACAGCGTCGAAGATAAACTTTTTTAATACTAGACTCTTTTTATAAACAGAAAAAAATTGTTTGACCGCAAACAATATCATAAAATCGAAAGCATGAGTGCTGTAGAGACAGAGAGAACACCTAGACTTAAAATGTACGTAGATATTAACTCGTAGCCTATTGCAAACTCAAAAGTAGTTTATTGTTTCTAATATTTGTTAATGGATGTTTTACTACGATTATAGGAGCGGAACTATTGAACAAAACATAAAGTGGAAAAATATTTCTGTATATATGTACGCTCAGTATTCTGCGGTTACGCAATTCTACACCATTTTATTTTTATCTGTAGATACATTTATTCATTTATTTACAACTAAGTTAGGCTATACAGTTTGACGATGTTTCGCCTAGAATAATTATTTATGTTAGCTGAATGAAATATATCTATTTAAATTATAAATTTATATTGAATCGTAATAGTGAATAACTAGAAAACTACACCACTCTTTTCTCGTTTCCAGTTTTTTGAAAAGTAGCAAAATTGCGCATTTTGTTGAGCAAAAATCACGGAAATCGACCACGTCAAACTCAAATGAGAGCCAATCAAATTCTATTATTATATTATAATTAAGTGATGTTTTATTGATTTTCAAAATTGTTGACCAACTTCAGTTCTCTGTAAATTCGAATGAAAGTCAATCAATACTACAATATAATATATCAAGTAAAAAATTGTTATCGTACCATATAAATATATATATATAATTAATTAAATAAATAAATAAATCTTACCCATGCTGAATTAAAAATCTTCACTTTTAACTACTAGTTTATATATTTTTTATTTACATTTTTATTACAGATTATTCCATATAAATATTTATAATTGAATGGAATGTGCTTATTTACTATATGTTATGATGTATTATATCCTATACTGATTTAATTAAAGAAGGAAGCAAAAAAAACACTTTTGTTGGGTATTGTAATTTTTTTTCGCAGGACATTTCGAAAAAAATATATTACAATACCCAACAAAAGTTTTTTTTTCTTCCTTCTATATTTCTAATTGGGTATGGCCAAACAACTTCAACGTATATGATTTAATTAATTTTAAATCATGATAATCTCTATTTTCGGATTTTATGTTATTTACGATAAGAAGTCCGGGATTTTATTTTAGTATTATTCGTGTTTTTATTTATCCCCAAATAAATCCATGCAAATATATCTATGGCTGTAAATACATAGAAATGGCAATGATTTTTCCTTGTACACTTCTTTGTACATTTCTATGAATAATCTATGGCTTTGTGTCCCGTGTTTTTATGTATTTAGACATAATCTTATAAGATAATCTATGAATTTTAGGGGACTTAAGTATAATAACCCCCTACAATTCATAGATTACCTCGTATAAAACATACTAATTTTCAGGGAGTTATTAAAATAAATCCCGGAAAATAATAAAATTAATGGATATCTTCATCCATTCCTTATTATTTTTTTCGGGAGCTATTTGGAATTATCGATAATATTATATTAAAATTTTCAAATATACAAATCTATAAACATTTTGATTCATAGTTTATGATTATCCAAATAAATCCCGGAAAAGTATCGGATACATCTCTCAAAGTATTCATTTTCCAAATAACTCCCTTGGAATTGATACATAGTATGGGTTGTTTTAATAAAACATTAAATTATATTATTTAAATGAGATTTCGACCTACAGGTCTTAAAAACATAGAACCCGCAAAGCCATTGATTATATTATATATAACATGTTAAATTCTTGATCTAGTTCTCGACGGAATATATAGCAATTATTTTAATATCAAATATATGCTATATAATTTGTCCATAAATTAGATCAATTAATAAATACCCGGTGGCAATTATAATTTAAGGAATCGTATATTTTATTCGCTTAACCTGATGTGTATTCCTGTAATTCTTTTTACGACACAGTCGTTTTTTGGGTTAACTACCGAGTATTTTTTGTTAATAAATAATTTCGATAAATTATAATAATAAAAATATTGTGCAATATAATTAATTATATATCAAATATTATCAGTGTATGTATATAGTGAATAAAATCACCTTTAATTGTTTTTAATGTGTCGCTACGTTGTCGGTACGTTTTTTACTATCTATTTATAATGTAGAAACAACCGAAGCAAACACAATAAAACAAAACACATCTTTTTTGGTTTTTTGTCCGATGAATATTTAATTTCATTTTATTACAATAAAACCCCGTTTGATTTTAACAAAAGAGTTTTAGTAAACACTATTATCGTGTTTGTTACCAATTTACTCGATACATCATTAACAAGAATCAAATAAATTTAGTAAATCTTTTCGCAATAAAGCAAGAAGGTTTAATCAATTTACCAGTTTTGATCAGCGCGTGAAATGGCGGAATTGGCGGAAAAACTAATTACTGCATTAACCTTTCATGTGCCTTACAACATTTGATATGCCGTGAACTTTTGTGGGGACGTACAACCCCCCACCTCTAAGATATAAATACATTGACCAATTATGTTAAAATTTGTTACACCTATACATTGTCCCCAAAAAATTATCATTGTTTCAAAAATATCATTTCCATTATAATTTTTTTGTTGATGACCTCACAAAAGTCCAATTTTGAAAAGGCATGGTACAATTAATTTGTTTGATCTTCAAAATTATGAAAAATGTTCTATGTAACTCAAATATACAAAATATTTGACAAAAATATCTTTTTGTAATTTGTCAGTGTTTTTAGCTCTTTGTTGACATAAAAACGACACATGAAATCCAAGAAATAAGAATAATTTTCGCGCTAAATTTAAATTTTATGCAAATAATTACGAATTATTTTACACAACTGAAAGTTTCGAAGGGCTCTGAAACCAGAACATATTATTTTAGACATTGTATCTTTGATTAATCAAACATTCTCAAACATATGGTAGAATAATATGTAATACTTAATAATTAATTCTATAATATAGATAGACCCCTTGCATTTATGTTTTATATATATACATAAATTATACTGCATATCTTGTAATCTCTTAACATATATGTTTTCTGTAATATAGATATAGACCCCTTGCTTTTATATGTTGTATGTACATAAATTATACTGCATATCTTGCACTCTCTTAACATAATATATTTTCTTCAGCCAATACCTTTTATTGTACTATTTTACTGCAACATAATATATATTTATACATATAACGCTTAACATACACCTACATTCTACAGCTTATTACCAAATAACTTATGGCAGTAAAAAACAATGAATCGATATATAACACTGGGGAACAATAAAATTAAAAATTGTTGCATAATATTTTCTAAATGATTATACGTATTTTTTCAATACTGATTTAAAATCTGCAATCGGTTCTCCAATGCATACTCTAGTTTTCTTGCAATTTAAAACTTGTGAATTTGAGTAAATGGGAGAATTTCTTACAGTACATCGGAAATTAGCGAACTTTAGTGGAAATTTTCGACACCTTATACTACAAAATAACTCGTATACAATACGCATGTAACTAACTAATTGTAATCTGGAATGGAAAATGAATAAATTCTGCTAAATTATAATAGTCTGTACTGATTGGTTCTCAACTATCAATCGATATTCTCTGCCTTGTGCACATTCAGTTATGTTGACAAAGTAGTGCTCAAGACTGTATGAAAAAACTTACTTGATCTCTCTGTAAATGTTTAAATATTTCCGAAAGCCAGAGAAGTTATTTGTGGTATTTTTCAAAGAAGAAAAACACCTTGTTTACTGCCACAATATCCCAAGTCTTCTCAGACAATTTTGTCTTCAAGACTTGTCCCATATAATCCGACAGATGGGAGATTATTTCTGGATAACTCCAAACGCAGCCTCAAGTGTGTTCTTTTGCATAATGGCAATGTCTATGGAGCAGTTCCAGTTGGTCACTCAGTGCATTGGCGTGAATAACACAATGACTTAAAAAGGGTCATGAACTTACTCAAATATCATGAGCACAAGTGTATCATTTGTGTAAACCTGAAAATGGTAAACTTACTCCTTGGTCGACAAAGAGGCTTCACAAAGTTTCCTGTTATCTCTGCATGTGGTATAGCAGAGCGCACGATACAAACGCTGGACCCAGACGGAGTGGCCCATCCATAAAACTCTGGAAGCAGCAAGCCAAACATTGTTAATGACCCAATTGTCACTCAACAGAAGATTATTTCCCCCCACTCCATATCAAGCTTGGTTGGATGGTGACTGTTTTCAATATTTAGTTTCTGCTTGTCCTGCCTCAAATTCGTGCCCTTGTACATGAATAATTTGTCAGGAAGAGGAATGACAAGGAAAAGGCAGCGTGGCTGTCTTTCGTGGCAGTTATACAAAACTTTCTTGGTAACAATAAGGCTGATAACTATGAGGTAATGGTTAGTAAATTGCTGTTGATTTTTCGAGATTTTGGGTGCACTGTGAATGTCAAGGTTTATTTGCTGAATAGTCACCTTGATAGATTCCGCAAGAAACTTGGAGTTTATAAGCGATGAACAGGGAGAACGCTTCCAAGCAAAGAACGCTTCCAAACCTCGTGGCTATATGGAAGAGCGCTTCCAAGGGCGATGGAACAAACATATATTGGTATACTATTCTGGAGAATCGAATGAGATTGCCCTAAGTGTTTATACATTCCTCAAAAAAACCGTTGTTTTTAAATTTTTCTCAAAATTTCGCAAAAAAATAAAATGTTGAATTGCAAAAAATCAATAGTTTTAGATAAAATCTAACTTCAGATTGGAATTCAGCACACTCAAATTAGGTAGGAACAAGTGCTCTTATCAATGCAACAAAAAATGTGATCCCTAGTGTAATTATTGTTATGCATAGATGACCAATGTTCAGCCATTTTTTTAAGATTATTTTTATACAAACTATATAGCATTTCATAACAATTACTTGTAATTTACAACACGTAAATATTATCTAAACATACCCCGTTCTAAATATTAAACAGAAACAAGTATAAGAGTCATTATATAAACACAATTAAATATATATATCTAGAAAAGTCGTATTTGAAATATCTAATTTGTAGTAAAATTTCCATGTCGACAAAATGATGCACTCGCTGACTCGCTTATAACTGCCTGGTAGGTTAAAAAGTCATTTGCAACCTTGCCGAGAGAATTCGACAAACTATCTATCCCAACCAAAAAGTCCCGCCCCCCAACCAACTCACGCAATAGTCCTTCCTGCCCTCCCGCTCCGTCTGCGCCATCAGAATCAACTCGACCGCCTCCAAGTTCTCCTCATTGATGGCGTGTAGCAGCGCGTCTGCCATCTCCAGATTGTGCGCCAACAGCAGCTCCAACAGTTCAATGTGCTCATTCTCAATCGCAATCAACACCGCATTCCGGCCCAACGGGTCCACACAGTTGACATTGAAGGCGGGCTCCCCTGGAACCCCGCCTATGCTGCCCCCGTTGCCCAGGATCCCATAATCATCGATAACAACCAGCGGTGGCGTCGTCCCAACTGGGGCAGCATTGGCAGACGCTGCCGCCGACGGTGGGGGGGTTGGAGAGTCGACACTGGCGCCAGGGGAGGAGGCGGCGGTACAACCGCCCAGAGCGAGGTAGAGTTTCACGGTGGCCGCGTCCCCCCTCTCCACCGCCAGTAGGAAGTGGCGCTCGTCGTTGGTGATGTGGCCGGCAGTTGACCCCGAGGACAGGCCCCCCGGCTGGGTAGTTCCCAGGCCTGAGGTCTCCTGGTCCAGCTCCACAATAAACTGGCTCAATTGTTGGCCTTGTTCCGACATCTTCGAGTTGAGCCGGGTGTTTAATTCGGTCTCGTATAAGCTGACGTCATTTCTGAGGTCGTCGGTTGAACTCGGGCTGCAACGTGTCGGCGGCTTGGGCGAGGAAACCATGTTCTGACGTTTGTAGTCGCGGTATACTCGATGCATGTTTGTCGTGTAACGTGTGGCCGGTTTGTATCAATTTTTTATTTATATGCACTTGTGATTGGTTGATTGATTCATTGTATAACTTGTAGCTACGTCCTATAGTCATAAGCATCCACGCTTGAAGAGAACAACAATTAAAATATTTTAATAAATAATATTATTTTAGATAGCAAAATTTAAGTATCTAATAGGTTTTATTTCAATTAATTATTTATTTTTGCGAACTAAAAACAATCAAATATTTGTTCAATCATGTAAATAAGTGTATTATATGTTTTGTGGAGATAATTATGATTTCTTCCTAATAATTTGATTTAATTAGCCTATTTAATATTCTTAAATTGAACTGTAAAGAAAATTACTCAAATTTAAATTACTATAAACCCCTATAGTTAAAGAAAAATCTGTTAACTGTTATTCATAAGTAAATATATCATAAGTAAATATGTCGTATGTAAATATGTCATAATAAATAATTCAGTGAATAGTCAGAATCATCCTTTCAAATTATATTTATGCATTGATCTATTTGAAACCGTTTTTATCAAATGTTTAAAACCTCTTTTTAAACCTTTTAATAAAATTTTTTTCAATATTCAATCTTCTTATAAATGATTAGAGGTAATTTTTCAAATGACTTAGTGGTCGCATTTACTACGAATCCTACCATTTATTATCTGAAGCATTCATTTGAATGTCTAAATTTGCTAGCTATAATAATTTTTTGACAAATTTATTACAATAAAAATTGCGAGGAAGGATTCGATTATAAGGTTTAACCGTGTAAATTGATAATTGAAATATTTATAATAATAATGATCAGTATAATTATATATACAGCAATTATATATCAGCAATTTTCAGTTGTTTTAATTATGTCTCTTTAAATCATTGATTTCAAATATTATATTCAAATTATTGATAGGTGTGTTTGCAGGAATTTAGGTACGTGGGGGTAGGTTCCAAATGAGAAGGAGGATCGCAATTTTATATAAATGTATAATTATGTATTAATTAACTGTTTCATCGGGGTATTTATAAGTCTACCATAGAAGAATGAATAAAATATATGCGTATGTTAAATAGACGTAAATAAACATTAAATAGAGATAGATAAACAGTAAGTAGACGTAGATAAACATTAAATAGACGTAGATAAACATTAAATAGACGTTGATAAACATTAAATAGACGTAGATAAACATTAAATAGACGTAGATAAACAGTAAGTAGACGTAGATAAACAGTAAGTAGACGTAGATAAACATTAAATAGACGTAGATAAACATTAAATAGACGTAGATAAACATTAAATAGACGTAGATAAGCATTAAATCACGTACAGTAAGTTATAATGAAAACTAAAAAGTTTTAAACATATATTTATAATAATGAAAGTAAATTGATAATGAAAATGTATAATAAACATGCTTAAACATTTTAATTTCGTTGACCGATGTGAAAACTTTTCGATTAATTATTTAACTATGAATCTTTTGAATATATTCCTGTAAAGATTTTTCTAAAGTGTTTCTCTATACTGTATTTTTAATATCTTTCAATTTATGTTTACAAAGTTCAAAAATGTATAGAAATTATTAAAGTATTTCAATCTAAATATTTTTTAATTTAAAATATAAAGAATGTTAACTATAACTAAAAATAAACTTAATTTAAAATAATTGATCAAAACATCTCTTTTTAATATGAATTAGAAAAACAAATCCGACTGGATGCCATATATTAATAAATGTGATTATTATAAAAATTGTTTGTTAATGAAAGAATATAGGAGCGTTTACATTTGAAAATTGGAACTCGAAGTTATCAGATTTTATTCTTCCCGTCCCGTACATGAAGAGAGATTATGTCACGAATGATACGTCGGTCGGATGCTCTAAAGCTTATCATAATTTATAACGTTGTTAGAAAGCTGTCTCTCGTTTGATACGACTATCAATGGATTTATATGGTTCTATATATAACAGTTCTAACAGTTTCTATAGCTCATAATTCAGTTATTCTATTATCAAAGGAAATCAACCCAAAAATTGCGGGAAAAGCATAGAAAAATCTGACATCAAGTCCTTTCTACCTCATTCTTTAATGTATTTAAACGTTGGGATCATGGATCATATGTGTTACACATATATATAAAGATATACAAAATATTGTTGAATATAGTAACACGTCCTGGTTCATTCATTGCTTTATTATTAAAGGCATATTGATAAATAATAAAAATAATTTATTTGATAATTCGTATCTATCATTTATTTTTTAAATTAATCATTGGCATATATACATCTATTCAAATATGAACTAAATTCACGATTCATAAATAACTTATATATCAGTCAATTACATTTTAGACTGGTTATTTAAATTAAAGGGCGGATAAGCTGTGATTAACACCTACTCATTTATTTACTTTTAAAAATCAGGGGGAAAATAATCATTCTGGATTTGAAATTAATATATTTAACAAATATTACGAAAACAATTATCTATAGGCTGTGATTTGAAGGAGTTGACGCGTCTAAAAAAAGATACCTGAAATACAAACATTATAATTCCTACAATAATTATAAACTCGAATTATTTTAAACAATATTAATTTTATTAGTTTCGATTTGAGATACTGAATTTGTGAAGATTGTTGTGGTTTACAACTACATACCAATAGATCAAGATCAGTTAATTCTTAACACAAAAAAATTATTGTTTGCATTCAAGAAACACTCACGCAGCGGTGCCTAAGTCTTTTTATGTCCTTACCCTACATAATTATTGTATCATATTCATAATTTGCATACCATATATATTTGTGTCATATGGCACAGTTAAGAGTAAGAATGAAAAGCTGTAATATACTTGGCAGTACAAATAGGCTACATTAGGATATATTTTATTTGGTTAATTATCGCTATATATAGATAAATTAAGGTTTCTGTATGGAAAGTAAACATTGTGAAAGTGAAAGTGAAAGTGAACATTGCAGTAAGATTTTATAAACAAATTTATTAACTTTATGAAAATTCTTTTAAGCGTCCTGTATATATTTCTTTTGTTAGCTTTAACATAAAATTAATGAAAAAATACATTAGTAATTTTAGATAATTATTATAGAATACATCTTTTCTTTTTGTTTCAGAAGTGTAAGGAGTAAGTAAAAACTTATTTATATATTTATTTAATAGCGTGACTCTAAAATATCGAAGCTTATTAATTGACTTTTGATATCGTATTTACCATAAAGTTTATTTTATTTTTTTATTTACTATACTTTTTCTTACTCTATGGTAATTACAAATAACCAACTTGTAAAATCGATCTATTCCAATAAGATTGATCAAGTGTTTTAACATGTATCCAACAACAACCAACATTTTAAAATATTGCAACCGTGAGTATATCTTTATTTTATCCCAATTCCTGACTTCAGTGAAGAAAAGCAGATGCACCACATTTCTGAAGGTTTTTATCAATGCTCCTTTCCATTATAGTGTTATCTTGTAACCCTTCGCCGGTGGATATGTTTTTAGAGTTTCTTGGAGGAGAGAGGAGAGGGGGGGGGGGGAACCCCCTCATTTACAATAATATTTTCCTTAAATACTAGTGAAATTAAAATTCGGTTATAGATATTATATCAATAATTATATAGTCTCGACCGAAAGTAAGCGAAAAGATATAAAAAATTTTTTTAAATCAAAGACAACTTTTTATTTATTATATATTAATAATACAATAACAAAAAATTGATTGAAACCATCAGGCAAAATCAGCTCACCAGATAGAAAGAAAAGAAATAAATCAGAAATAATAAAATATAA
>JAUZND010013052.1:0-11947 GCA_034780555.1 Coelogynopora nodosa | reverse complement strand
GAGCTCTGTAAATGGTGTCATTATGTAGCGAGCTCTGTAAATGGTGTCATTATGTAGCGAGCTCTGTAAATGGTGTCTCACTCATTGAGGTGATAAAATTCCCGGTGAAGGATGTTTCTCACAGTTGGCAAATGGCGTGGATATCAATGTGATGTTGTTGTCTTACTTGAGGGGTCGGTTGTTATAGTATTTTGACTAGAGAATATTGATAAAACATATAAACGGAAACAGTGCTAAATAATCATCTGCGACCAACACCATTTGTTACATTCGGTCCAATCACAGATTTCTGTTTTGGGAATCAGCCATATGTCGAGTTATTTTTTAATTGCTCCAATAGCTAATAGTTTAAGAATATTTTTCTCTTATGAGATAATACTTTTAAATCTTGTACTGTTGTCATTTCTACGTTGAAAACGAAATAGCATTAAATGTACGAAACTATCCTGTTCTGGCTAAGTGTGAAAGTTTCATCATTATCCAATAGGTGAATATTTACAGTGATATATTTGTAGTCAGATATGCATAACTTTAATTGTACAAAAACGGGAGCTACTTTTGCACCACCTTGTATTTCTCATAAAATACAAAGTAATGATATACTTTTGATTACGCTAAGATATTTCACGCAACGATTTTGACATACAGTCTGACTCATAATGTAATATATTTCATATGAATATATTTTCCGAAATAGATGTTCCATGAATGAGAGATTCAACCTACCCCTGATTTCAACTAAGACTGTAGGTAACCAGAGAATTCACAGAGCCAGTTCCAGAATTCGGTTATAGTATAGTTTATTCTATTATGATAGTTTTATTATGACAGATTTAGCAGTAGTTATAAGCGTTCATATCCAGCTCATTAGACAGCGGCTTAAAGTGAACACTATATAGAGTCCATATGTAAAAAAGCCAATCAACGCATTTATTTTATCATAATGCTGACACGTGCTTCAATTCCAGTAACGGAGATAAAGAAGGTTTACGTAGCTATTATCCGCAACATACTTGAATATGCGTGTCCCGTATGGCATACTACCTTATCAAAAGCTGACTGCAACTCACTCGAAAATGTGTAACGTCGAGTCCTCAAGATCCTGGCCCCAAATAATACATACGAACAAGCCATTACGTTATTAAAACTTGAAAACCTCGAAAATCGTCGCAATTCTCTTTCATCAAAATTCTATAAAAGTATTGTATCCGGCAACAGAATCTCTCATCTTCTGGACAATCACAGACAGCCGGCCATTCACATTGAACTGCGCAACAAACGTGAAGTCTTATTTAAATGCAGAACCAACCGGTTTGCTAATAAATATTTTAGCAACAATTAAAGCGTTAATTAAATAAATTGAAATTATTTTGTAACATCTTCATTTAGAAAAAGTTACTTTATACATTTTACTGAAAATTTACTTCTAAAAAGTATTCCATTTATAGCTGTTTGTAAAAATGTTACGAAAATATTTTCAATTTATAATTATTTAATAAACTGTTCGTCAAAGATACACCCTATACACAAATTGTATTTCGGGAGTGCATGTACTGTATCAACGAATAGATAAAAGTTAAAATTTTATTAGAATATACTAGACAATTATTATATATATACAAAATTCAATTAAAAAGCATTCAAATATGTATTCAGTAGCAATTTGTTATTACTTTGTGCTAATTAACTTTTAAATTAAATTTTTATCATTTGTTTAAATATATTGTTTTTTGATCAACAGATTTCTGGCATAACCCGTCGTTGTTCGGGATGAAAATATAGATAGAGGACTAAAGGTGGGGAGATGTAACTGCCTCCCCTAAGATTTGTATAACTTTGTTTAAACCACACACTTAAATTTTAACACAAATATTGATTATCTGAGGCATCAAAATAGTAATCTTTTCTCTGAAAGCTCCTGGGTATCAGGAGAAAGTTCTAAAATCTATTTCTCAGCAACAATAGTTATGATCAACTTCTGTTATGTCACATCGTAAGTCTATGATATGAATCACACGATATGAATTACGCGATATGAATCACCCAATATGAATCACACGATATGAATCACACTATATGAATCACACTATATGAATCACACTATATGAATCACACTATATGAATCACACTATATGAATCACACGATATGACATCACACGATATGAATCACACGATATGAATCACACGATATGAATCACACAATATGACATCACACGATATGAATCACACGATATGAATCACACGATATGAATCACACGATATGAATCATACGATATGACATCACACGATATGAATCACACGATATGAATCACACGATATGACGTCACACGATGAATCGTATGATGTGAATATTTTTTTATCAAATGACGGATATTCTGAACTTTCTGACAAATTACGAAGACACCTTATAGGACTTCATGAGATTTCTTTTCGTGACCATTTTTTTAATGTTCTTACATTTGTAACATTAACATAATTAGTGATAAATAGTCTTTCTATTTATAATATATTACTAATTAACCTTCTTGCATTATTGAATCAGACATCCAGAACTATGTACCAACCACATTATCGCGTTCACCAAACTGTTATGTTTCATACATTTTATATAGAGAAATATTATTAAATAAGTAAAATATATCTTCAAAATATCAACTCAAACAATTTATGGTTTTAGTACATTCAAATACAATATAAAGTCGATAACATAAATTGTTTTTCAAAAAGTGGAGAAAATGGCGTTCCATTAATTTCAAATAATCGTAAAAATATAACTAAATATAATTATTTTAATACATTTATATTTCTCGTTTTTTATAAGAATTAGATGCACATAATATTTATTTCATTATTTTTGTTGAACAATATAAAATCTTCAAAATATGTTTAGAGATTTTTTTTGTTACAACCGATATTTCAATTATTAATCTATTAATGTTTTATTAATAAATAATTTTAAATGGTTCAAATTAATTAAAAATTATAATTGTCAATGTTTCTTAGTTTAAATAGTTTTTGTTTCCCAAACAGACTACTTAGGTTGTCCTCCATTCACAATCAGCATTTCTTTTTTTTTGTCCACAGAAAATGTTTCGACCGCCATTGTTCTAATAAATAAAAATACGATAAAGTAAGACAATAAATTTTCAATTTTTTTGTATTTTCGACATTATTAAAATAATAAATTACATAAGCATGAAACACTGACACTATCGCGCATAGACAAATAAAATATCACAATTTTTTTAATATGTTTAGTGTTACCACCTCTATATTATATATCATAAGTTATTATAATTAGCGGAATGTATTAATAATAATAATTCTACTAAAAAGTGCATGTTTTCTGCCTAGAGAACAATCTATACATATCCATTCAACTTAGACAACATAGACAGCAAATTCGTGAAGAACAGCAAATGAATGAAAGAATGCCAAAGATCAATCGAGATGGTGGTTTTTAAGAGGCATTTTAATCAGCTATTAACTTACTCATTATACTTACTTTCAAAAATTAGATCATTTATATGTTATTTTTGTTTCTTTCGTGTCAATTATATCTGTAATATTGTACTCTGTTTAAATCAAATTTAATTTATTTGTATAGTTTCAAATTTTAAAACTGTGATTGTATTGATATTTTATTGTGATTTCGGTTGTTTCGACTATAATGCAAGGTCGAAAATTTATTTAATTGTTATTTTTGCTCAGTCTTCAATATATTTTCCGATCCTTAATAATTTTTTCATTTGAACATTTTTGTTTAAAAAAATACATTCTCTTAATAGTCTCAACAAGTAAATGATCACCTAATTATTTTAATTATATGTAAATTATACAAATAGTAGTATATCATATAAAACTAAGTCTGAAAATGTATAGCTTTATTTGATTTATAGCTTTAGAATTAAACTAAAATTGTTTTTTTTTTAATTTGACATACAAATATATAATGCAAATGAAAAGAAAAGAAAAATAATTAAAGAATTCGCCAATGTGCCATATGAAATGAATCCTAAAATTAAGTAAATTTATTAATTTCCTGCATAAAAACTAAAACTAAAAATCTCATGCCTAAGCTTAATCTATAACAAAAGTCTAACTATAAGTCTACAGGAATAAATATTTTATTAAAAGTGGAAATAATTATTATTGAATACAAAATATTATCCGTTAGAAACGTGCTTCGTTATTTCATTGTCTCATTAATTTTCGTGTTCTTTGCAAATTTTTAAAAGTTTAGAATTGATCTGAAAACAAAACAAAAATATTTTAATCAACGTATGATCTGGACTAGTTCAGTCCATATTAAAATATAAATAGTGTATCTCGGATCGATCAATCTTTCTAAAACTTAACAAATTTGTTTAATATATCTATTTAGGACTATGTACAAAATATCCGATAATTCTAATATGAATGGAGTTTTTACACTAATATGTTTATGTACATAAGACAACTACTTTACATCATGTAATGTATGTTTATGTACACAATACAGCTACTTCACATCATGTAATGTATGTTTATGTACATATAACAACTACTTCACATCATGTAATGTATGTTTATGTACACAATACAGCTACTTTACATCATGTAATGTATGTGTATGTACACAAGACAGCTACTTTACATCATTAATATTTGTTTAAATCTATGTTTCTTAACACACAATTCTGTCTGTTGTACTATTTTACTACTGTAAAATGTAAAGGTTGACACAATTTTTTTTAATAATTTATTAATAAAATAAAATATAGCATACAATAAACAAAATGTAATTATTATATATTGTGCATGCAGCACTCAGAACGGTCAAAAGTTTCAAATAATTAGTAAGACACATGTATAATTGACAAGTATGATTGAAATCTATGATCGACAAATTTGATTGATATATAGGTAAGATTAAAAAGTATGATTTACAGGTATGATCGACCAGTATAATTGACAGGCATGATTGACAGGTATGATCGACCGGTATAATTGACAGGCATGGTTGACAGGTATGATCGACCGGTATGATTTACATGTATAATCAACAGGTATAATTTACAAGTATGATTCATAAGTACGATTTATAGGTATGATTTACAGGTATGATTCATAAGTACGATTGACAGGTATGATTCATAAGTACGATTGACAGGTATGATTCATAAGTATGATTGACAGGTATGATTCATAAGTATGATTCATAAGTACGATTGACAGGTATGATTCATAAGTATGATTCATAAGTACGATTGACAGGTATGATTCATAATTATGATTGACAGGTATGATTCATAAGTATTATTGACGGGTATTATTGACAGTTAAAGGTGTGGTTAATGGAAAATTAAAAAATCCGGAGAAAAATTCTGGATAAAAAACCGGCGGAAAATTCTGGATAAAAAACCGAAGGAAAATTCTGGATAAAAAACCAAAGAAAAATTCTGGATAAAAAACCGAAGGAAAATTCTGGATAAAAAAGGAATAAAATACTAATTTTCAGATTCGGCAATAAAACAAGTACCTAAAATAAACAAACAATGTCAATTTAAAAACGAAAAATGTATTAAAATTAGTTGCAATTATTTTTGATATATGGAACATTTTTATCGACATTCTAAAATCCCTTCCATTTTTTATTAGTTACTTTGATGATTTTTTAATTTATCTTAGATACTTTTGCATTGACGACCCTGAAAAAGAAGTCAAATTTTCATAGGATTTTTATTTATTTTTCTCCGGAATTAAGTTACCCTTTTCCCTTTGTAATTTTTATCTATTTGGCGCCTAAATTAATATTTAACTTCCGCCCCTTTTTTAGAGAGTAAAATTTAACTTACTCCCTTGTTGTCAAACTTGCTGTATTGTTTACAATATTATTCTAGTTGATAGCACACACGATTACTTCAAAAAATGTATTACAATTTATTCCCTTATTAAACCATCTGTTATTAGAAATGGATTTGCATTTTAATTGTCTTCTTGAGAAAGCAACATTGAGTCAGCAGCTGGTTCCGTAGGTAATGTTCGAGTTTTCCTAAACGTTAGTAATCTTCTTACATTTTCTGATGATCTCCCTGATTCGTGGTTTTGTGAATGCGAACATACAAATAGTATACTTAAGTGTTCTATATACGACTGATGAAAACGTATTTGCGATCCACCATGTATCAGTCAAGCCTAGCTTTCTTGGTTTTAATGTACATTGACAGATAGACAAATAATATTGACAAAAAGAAGGTTGTTAAAAGACTTTGTAAAAAAGACTTTGCTAGACGACAACCCCGAATAATATTAATAATCAATATTTTAGACGCTTATAATTGGCATCTCTGTATCTCTCAAATAAATATTTTCCCACTGTACCCTATCTAACAAATCATGAAATACTATTTGTATTTAAAGACATTTCGATTGTAATTGTGCGTTGATTTTATGTGGGTTCCATGTACCGATATATTTTAATTAAACACGTACAACCCACACACCATAGAAATATAATACATTAGTAGTATTGTTTTCGGAAAACTTTGGATATTTGACAAATCTACTTTAGTCTGTTCCTATTTTAACTTTTGTATATAAACAGCTTCTTCACTTTACTGTTCCTAATTAATTTAATACTCTACTTGTTTCAAAATCGTTGGCAATTTATCCAGAGTACAAAAAATGTTATCAAATTATCGGCTGTGTTTATATAGATTTTATTCAAATTAATTTCAATAAATGTTTTTCTTGTTTTAAAAAAATATATATTAGATTATTTTTCTGATGGTAATTTTTTTATCGTGAGAAACAATACACATTTGTGTCTAAACGAAATTTCCGTCCCCTCGGTGAAAATTTCAGTAAAAAGATACGCCACTACATTACATTTGTATATTACAGTAGGTTATTTAATTTAGGCAAATTAATAAAACCGTATTATTTAATTAGTAAAATTATAATCATTGATAAAAAAATTATATATAATCTAATTGCATTTTTATTATAACAAATTGTTAATGGACAATAAGCAGAATGGGTTCCCGAAATAAGCTATATTCTTCGTCACAAATGTATAACGATAATTCATCGTCAATTATTCTTGAACTTCATTAAATTAACTAAATAATTCTGTAAATTATTCGTTAACATATTTTACCTCACAAATGGATGATGATACTAATTCAATAATAATATCCAGTGATATATGTCTTCCACCTTATAAAAGCTGAAACCGTTTTTTGATCAGTTTTAATCATTGGAAGTAATCCATTTAATTATGCCCCCCTGTTTGGTTTCAATGTGACAGAAAAAAATAATCTGAACGAATTTATAATAAATATCTTCAATTGTATTTGAATTCAATTGTATTTGTATTCAATTATAATCTGAAAAGCTGATGTCATCATTTTATTATTTATATTTACTAAAATATTATCAATTTATATTTTAGTGAATCATAATATTTGAGAAACTTGCAGCTATAAATCGCTATTACAACAGAAAAATATATTGTATGTAATAATTATAGTTGATTTCTAATAAAGTAGTTAACTAGAATCAAACTGATATTGCTTTTCTGTCCAAAAATTGAATTTCACGTAGCTACATTACTCAGGTAATGAATTTAAGCAGCTGCATACTTTTGTATTAATTTTGTATCACTTTGAGACACAATTTCTTGCAATATTTGGGTGCGTAGTTCTCCGAAGCGCAATTAACTGTAGCGATATTAAGTCTTTAAAGTTTTACATAAAAAAATAGTAAATGTCTTTATAAAATAAACAGTTTATTTAATTGTTTATTCTTCATTTTAACTGTTTTATTAATTGATCTTATGTATTATTTCATTTAAAAAAATATTCTACTTTTATATTAAAAACAGTGTTTATAGTTTGTTTGATATTTTTATTAAGCAATCATTTTATTATAGTTTCCACACAATTATTATTATTAAAAAGTTATGTAAAATTTAAAAAGGATCTATCATAATTTTTAATCAAAACATAATAATTAAAAGTTACAATTCTTATATTTGATTTTTATTTGCTTTTTATTTATTTATTTTATAAAGTAGATAGTTAATAATAAAAATAAAGTTAGACAGATAATTAAAATTATATTTTATATCATACGTATATATATAGTATTAAATACTAAATAATTAACTAAAAATAATCAAGTAAATATGAATATCACTTTTAACGTGTCGACATTTTCCACAACAAAAGTATAATACAATCTGATTTACGATTAATTTTGAAATATGAATATTTAAAACAAATTAAAAATAGTTCGAAATTAGTCCAAGAAGTATACATTGATATAACACAATAATAATAATTTATTATTGCAAAAGTGTGAAAATATTTAATTAAACTAATATGGCGTTGAATCATGCACATGAAATGTAACATTGTTATATATTCACATACAGATTTTTACAAAATAGTTGACGTTCGGCATTCCTAAAAAGATTATTTCTGAGGATTGTACTTGTGTAGTCCAAATGTGCTTTTGTTCTAAAATGATTTGCTACATCGATATTCTTTATTTTGTGTTTAACGTCGAAACGAAAGTCCTCTAATCAATCTGAAATATTTATTCCCGTTATGCTTGTTGTCTAGTGAAAATTATATTCCAAAATATAAATAACTTTCAAGGTATATAGGTACATATATCTATTTAAGCTTTAATATATCACAATCACGTTTTTAAAAATATTTATTACAAGAATATTTATTTTTTATTTTAAAATAATAAGTTTTTATAATTTTTTATGTATTTAATAATTGAATGTTTTTCTATGAAATCCACTAGAACGTCTTCATTTGTACATACATGTCAATAACTATTTCCCAATAGGAAGTTGAAAAGATTATATGAGGGATCCACAAACGACCGTTTTATTGGCAAATATAGGGTTAAATACCCCTGGATAGATAAGATTAACCAATTTTAATCATTTTAAATGTCATAAAAATGAT
The DNA here is from genome assembly GCA_034780555.1 of Coelogynopora nodosa. Lineage (NCBI taxonomy): Eukaryota > Metazoa > Platyhelminthes > Proseriata > Coelogynoporidae > Coelogynopora > Coelogynopora nodosa. Next base: position 2,978 of record JAUZND010013052.1, on the reverse strand, counting down.
ATCAAAGAAATTTATAAAAATAAGGCTAACAATAAAAACTAATTTTGTAAAAATATTAAAATATTTTTCATTATATATTTGTTTTGTTTATACATAATTTTATAATGTGTACATGATATTTTATATAATAATTATACATTATATGTAATTATTATAATATCTAAATATATATATATATATGCATAATGTATGCTTATAGTTATAAATACATACAATTATATCAAATTTAAATGTAAATAAACTAATATTATGGTATATACATATTTTCAAGGTACTCTGCATTTTAAAAACGAAAAGGTCAAATAGCACGTAAATGTATATATACGTATGCAATATGTGTAAATCGTGATACGATAAATTATCAACAATGATTGGTTTAGAAAACGTTAAATAGTATATTTAATCGTTATACTTATCGGTATTTAAATCATATTTAAACAGTAACTGCATAATGACATAGAACGTAGATATATGCATTGACATAAACTCAAGCCGCCTTTGTTTTGCAGAAGCAAACATGTTCACTACTTTATCTTTATAAATAAAATGCATCTGAAGAAGTTTTTATTTTTTGTCTTTTCAATGTCCTTATCTTTTTGAAATTTGCAGTGCCATGAGTGTCTCGATGAATGTACAATATAGTATAGGGAAGCATACGTCGCAGGTAACTCATTTTTAACAACACATCACAATGGGTACAGCTTTTGAAACTAGAGAGCGTATAATTGCTTTACATTCACACATGCAACAGAAAAGGGATTTTACAAAACATTTGGAAAAAGGGCGGTTTTAAATTTAGCGTGTCTATATAATAGTAAAAAGGTAATGTCTAAAAGTTTGTCGTTTTATCAAGTCATACATCTAAGTTAATAAATGGGCGCTTTTATCCTGAAAATATTTTTTATGAGTAGTTCAGTGTGTGCATTTCTTTTGAAGCGAAATGGCACACTTGCACAAAAGTGTACGCACGTGCGTACACTGTAGATAAGCTTTTTCTATTTCTATTAGAATATAAAATGTACATGTATATTTATGCTTCATGTTTATGCAGTGCCATTAAAAAGGATCGAGTGTAACGAATAGTGTTCGATTTATTGTACTTCTTTAAAATTCGAACTTAAATTATTCACAATTATATAAAGTATATACATATATATATTTATATTTATAAATATATATTATAATAATTTAGATATTTATTGAATACGTACATTTTGTTTAATATACTTTTTAAATTGTAAATATGTCAAGTACATATAAAATTTAATTATAAAACAATGTAATACTAATCGTTGTCAAATTGTTATTTATATAATGCAGTATTTATTATAATAATAATAATGATTCATTTTTTGACAAAAGTTATCACCTGTAAAAGTTTTCAATAACTATTTTATAAAATTTTATTAATTAGCTTAACAATTTTATATAACTTATATGAATAATCCATACTCATCGTGACTTATCCCACCATCATATCGATTTATTTCTTCTGAAATTTGTAAAGTTAAATAAGTTTTCTGACAATTTAAACGAAATAAATCAAGAAAAGGCAACAAACAGAGTCGAATAAATAAACTAACACTATATACTGTAACTGCCTCGAGAGACAATTAAACAAGTTCAAAGACCTTCTCGCAGACACTGCCCCTAATTAACCGACAAATCTTATAAAACTTGAACGTCTAACTAATAGTGATGTCACGGCCACCATCACGTGTGAGTCCAAGGTAAGAAAATAATTATAATATATGCTTGCTGATATGTATTGCCCAGATCAATGATTCATGGTTAGTGTCCTATCTAAAGAATGATAATATGTTGCCACATTTCTTTTACAAAAAAATCAAAATTTGCAAAATATATAAATAAACAAATGTAAACAAATAAATATATATATATATTGGTATATTATTCAATCAATATTGAATTTCCTGTAAAATGAGCCTATGACAACAGTAGAATGGCTAAGAGAAAAAATCGTCGGGCAACTGCTAAGGGGAGAAATGTAAAAATTTATACAATTTAATCGGTTGTTGTTGACAAAGTATCCCACTGTATAATCTAAATTTATAACACATAAGTTACACATGTACATTGATTAAACTGAAAACAGAGAAAAAAAATAGTTTTAATGTCTCTTTCTGTTGAAAAATGTTCATTATTGTGATAACAGATATTTTTATTACGTCATGTAGTTTAAACCTATATACTTGAATTTCCATACTTTTAAAATATGCTTTATATAGTTTTCAATTAATATATATATATATATATATTTCATTAAAAAATTATTAATTGGGTATGATTTTTAGAATATAATTGTTTCAGTATCCGATGGCATCACATCATTTAAATGGTTGGTATAATTTCAAAAATATTGCACTAAATAATTTATAAAGGAATAATGAGTGGATGGTGGAGTGAGCTTTATATGCATCCACGAGTTCAGCATTGTTTTATCGTAGTGTGCTTTATATGCATCCACGAGTTCAGCATTGTGTTATCATAGTGTGCTTTACAGTATATGCATCCACTAGTTCAGTATCGTTTTATCGTAGTGTGCTTTATATGCATCCACTAGTTCAGTATTGTGTTATCGTAGTGTGCTTTATATGCATCCACGAGTTCAGTATCGTTTTATCGTAGTGGGCTTTATATGCATCCACTAGTTCAGCATTGTTTTATCGTAGTATGCTTTATATGCATCCACTAGTTCAGTATCGTTTTATCGTAGTGTGCTTTATATGCATCCACTAGTTCAGCATTGTTTTATCGTAGTATGCTTTATATGCATCCACTAGTTCAGTATTGTTTTATCGTAGTGTGCTTTATATGCATCCACTAGTTCAGTATTGTGTTATCATAGTGTGCTTTATATGCATCCACTAGTTCAGTATAGTTTTATCGTAGTGTGCTTTATATGCATCCACTAGTTCAGTATTGTGTTATCGTAGTGTGCTTTATATGCATCCACG
>JAUZND010013041.1:0-28266 GCA_034780555.1 Coelogynopora nodosa | reverse complement strand
CAAACTTTGTATCCGAAACGTATTGGTTTGTTACGTATACATTGTTTGCAGCCATGCTTGCCGAAATATTCAATCATGGACTCATCATGACTAAGAAATTGAGTTGGTTGAAAATGTAGCATGAATTTTTGTTTCAAAATATCTGCTACTGGACGTACCTTGGCAAACTTGTCCTCAACTTTGATATTAGTGTTATCGGCCAAATGGAAACACTGCATAATTAATTCAAACCTGTTTCTCCTCATAGCATTGTATATGGCAAAATTGCGCATATCATCTTCCTGATCCCAAAAATACCTTTTTCCTGGGCGCATAGAATAGCCTGAAACTATCAATATTCCAATGAAACATTTAATTTCTTCTTTTGTAATTTGTGGATCAGTCTTACCTTTCTGTGTTGCATATTGATGTGTTTCAGTTACTAATAAATCATACATTATATCATCAAAAAATAATTCGAAGAATTCTACAGGAGAAAAGTCCCGATATGGCGTAAAATTTGCCTCTGGAAATAGTCTAAATTTATTTGAGAATTTGTGGTTATTTTTCCATTTGGGATCTTTGATCAAAGATTCACAATGAGACGAGGTTGCAGTCATTCTAACAGGATCATCTTGTCTTTTATCGGGCCTCAGTTCATCATTGCCTGAAGAAATAGATAGGAAGAACAATAAGTATAAATATAAAAAATCAGTTAGTGACATGTATAACATATTTTATTGTACCAACTATTATCCGGCCACAAACACTACCAAACTGTCTGCCTATTGTGCTCATTGGTTGACTCACTCACCCCTAACACATTAGGTTGTCTTCTTTCTCTCTCTTGCCTTACTTAACTGACACACGATGTATGTATACTATTATTCTTTTGTATATACCAGAATAATGAACGCAACACGAAGCATGTGTTTGAGTGGCGCAGTGCTATGTGCATTCGTCTAGTAAGCGGTAGGTTGTGGGTTCGAATCCCAGATGGATATTTATTATTTTTTAAATAAAACAAATAAAGAATATATAATATAAAGTAAATATATACTAATATCTTTTTATTGACAATGAATAAAAATAAATTTAATAGTTACTCACCTAATCCAATACGGTCACCATTTGAAAGAACAATTTCCGCATTGCTTTGAAGTTGTTTTGCGCTTAGATTGTCAACATCTCCCCCTTCGTCTTCTTCTCCAGAGTCTTCTCCAGATAGGTTACCATCTGGTGGCTCAATAAAAAGGCCATCAACATCCTCATCAAATGCTTCTATGAGAGCAACAGCTTCAGCTAACGTGTATTTTCTGAAAATTGCAAGATATGTACATGTATTATCCTAGCGTTACGTATATGTAACAGTAAATGGAAACATTATTATATGTATATAAAATAATATATATAAGTGAAATAAGTAGTTATATATATAATTAGAAAAGAATACTAACTAAAATGAATAATTGTTTCAACAATTTTATTATCTGTCATATGATTAAAAGTACTTACTTTTTATTGGTAGCCATTTTTGCAATATAAATCCAAAATGAAACTAGCGCGAAAATTTTAAACAAAATACAAAAAAAAAATTTAAAACAAAAATCATATTATAAGAATATAAGATGCATACAATAGATTTATGAAAAAACATTAAAAAAAATAATATTATCTAACATTTTAATTACTATGTAGAAATATTCCAAAAGTGTTACATATATGTAACTCTAGGATAATAAGGGTTAAAGTGAAAAATGTAAAATAAATATTCAAATATCAATACATACAATAAATATTATATTTTTAGGATTTTTAATTTTTTTAATAAGCAGTCTATAGTTGTAGAAAGAGTTAAGGAATTTGTAAATTGAATATTATACTAAAAAGCATTTATATTAACTTTTTAATAAACATGCTTACTATGATGATCATACTAATTTAGATTAATGAAATAATTAATTTACGTTTTAATCGATACAAATAGTAAACATTACGCACTGTATGAATGAAATGGATTTTTGATCCTTTTTACCAATTTTGTCTAAATTTTATAAATATTAAGTCGTAGTTATTATAGAAAAATATATTCAGGTAACTAAAGGAGTAAACACTTTCCAGAATTGTGTTCAATTGATTCCTCGATTGAACGTAAAAGATCGAGGATTGGATTGAAGAAATGGATTTTTGATCCTTTTTACCAATTTTGTCTAAATTTTATAAATAATAAGTTGTAGTTATTATAGAAAAAAATATTCAGGTAACTAAAGGAGTAAACACTTTCCAGAATTGTGTTCAATTGATTCCTCGATTGAACTTAAAAGATATAAATAGCATATTTTGGACAAATGTTATCCTTAGGCTTAGGCTTAGTTTGAACAGTCAATTAAATATTTGACATAAAACAAATTCATACTCGGTCAGTTGATAAAAAAATACAAATATCACATTATTATATAATATATGTTCTGTACTTGCTTGAATAACATGTTTTTAACAATTTTCTTTGGCATAAATTAACTATTATTATAATATTTATAATAAGATTACTGGTAGGCACTGCCACTGCATTGAGCTCTTAAAACTGCATAAAAAAATTAATAATACAAAATGACACATTTTGAAATAATGAAAAAATTATTTAACTACATCAAAAATAATAAAATAAACTTTACAATCAGAATAACATCTTTTATTTAGTGTTGTAAAGCAGGTGTATACCCAGGGCCAGAGGGGGGGGGGGGGTGGGGGGTCATACCAGTCAAAAATACCTTTGAAAATATGTCTCTGATAATATGTTAATACCACTTTATGCAACTGAATTTACTCCCTTGTAGTAACTGCTACTGGTAATAAGGTTACTATCAGTAGCAGCTAATAACTCTTTATGCAATCAACCCCTTGGCCTTGTATTTTAGTACTTTGCCTTTGGTACCAAATTTTTTTCCCACAACCCCCCATTACAAATTCCTGGGCATGTGCCTGTAAAGCATGTATTTTTAGATAAACAAAAAAATATTAAAGTATTCATTATTATAAAAATCATAAAAAATTCCTGCTTTCAGTTTCATTTTTGGCAAACAATAAAATCCTGACTTATAAGTTATAATTTAGTGATCACTGACAATTTTGATTGAAACTATATATTAAAATTTAATATTATGGAATTAAAGTAAACATAATTTTACAATTATGTGACTAATAATTTATAAAAAAAATTGTGTCTTATAAAATTTATAATATAAATTTAACTCTTAATTTCAATTATTAATAGCAGGGTCATCATACTTTACTATATTTTGAAAGATGCAGAATTTTATTGGCTATATCCAGAGTATTTAATTACACATTAATTGACTTTGTCTCATTTTAGTAAACATACTTTTTATTGTAAAATTTTGTAGTCTTAACATAGATCAATAAACCACAGCACATAACCTGAAAACTTTCATGTTATTTAAAACATTTAAACAAAATCATAAATATTTTCTAATTACTGAATAACATTAAGTAAATCAAAATGTTATTTTTCACAATAAAATACAAATGAAGTATTTCATGCCCTTTTTAATATTGTGTGTTAAATACAATATTATTCTTCATATAAATGAATGAAGCAAGGGAAGACAGAGAGATTAAAATGTATTAAAATAACCTACCTGTATCAATACTAAGCTGAGTATTATAAGTTATCACTTCAACTAATAGCCATCGTCTGTCTGTCTGTCTATCTGTTATGCAGGCAAATCCATGCTGGCTACCAACCAATGGAAATTAGGGTAGAGAAATAATCGATAGCCTGATTATTCACGAGATAACAGCCAGGTATATTATAAATAGGAGCTTGCTTATATCAAAGAATATTTAATTAGCCTAATTGTTAGTTCATGCAAGAGGATTTTGACATTACATTTTAAACTTACTATACTGTATTCATAATTTCATAATTATGCCAAGAGCCGATAGAGCCAAAAGAAGAAAGCTTGATGAGCTCCAATATGAAGCGAAAAGTATGCAACCTTTGTTCAGTTACATGAGTACTCCTGGTGCCCAATCCCCAACTACTGCCCACATATATGGTGCCCAACCTTTGGATGTTGCCCATGTCTATGGTGTCCAACCTTAGGATGCTGCCCACATCTCTGGTGTCCAACCTCAGGATGCTGCCCACATCTCTGGTGTCCAACCTTCAGATGCTGGCCATGTCTATGGTGCCCAACCTTTGGATGCTGCCCATGTCTCTGTTGTACAACCTTTAGATGCTGCCCACATCTCCTGTGATATATTAATGTCACCTCTTCAATATTTTTCATCATTGTCTCAAGCCAATCAACCCACAAGTTATGATTTTCTTAAAAGAACTTTTGGAAAAGACAAGCAATCATGGAAGTCCACTTGGTTTCATGACTTTCCTTGGTTGCATTACAACATTGGAAAACAGTTACCAAATCATTTAATGTATACCAAACTTCTCAATGCCACAAATCTGCTGTGGAATTAGAATTTTCTCAAGTGAAAGATATCTGAGTAATGCTGAATGAGACTTGTAAAAATGAAATTGAGGAGAATTGCAAGTGTTTTATTAAAGTAATCAAAACTTTGCAATATCTGTACCATCAAGGTCTCGCTATTCAAGGTGATACAGAAGAGCAATCAAATTTCATCAATCTGGTAAAATTAAGAGGTAAAGATGACCCAAAACTGTTTAAATGGTTAAGCAAAAAGGGTAACAAATATCTCAGTTACGAAATCCAAAACAAAATCTGCTCTTTAATGGCCAATGAGGTTCTTTGAAATCTTGTCAGTGAAGTACAGCCCCATTTTTTTGCAATAATTGCCAATGAGTACACGGATATATGTAACAAAGAACTGCTAAGTGTTTGTGTTAGGTGGGTTGATGATAATCTTGAATGTCATGAAGACTTTTTAGGGTATTATAACATTCCTGATATAAAAGCAGAAACTATTTTCAGCATGTTGAAAGACTCACTCATTCAACTTCAGCTTTCCCTATCTAATTGTAGGGGACAATGCTATGATGGTGCGGCCAATATGCTTGGTCACCTAAATGGAGTTTTGAAGCATATATTGGATATTCAATCAAAAGCACATGCGATTCACTACCAGGCTCACTCAAGACAGCACAAAAAACTGCAAGCTTTTATCAGATACAATCAACACAACAAAAGAAATTGTCACATTAATAAAATTTTCACCAAAACAAGAACATATTTTGGGTGAAATTAAGGCAAATATAAAAGATGAACCTGCTTCTGGGGGCATTTTGCCATTTAGTGCAACTCGTTGGATGGTCTGGGCAGCTTGCTTCCAAAGGATCTTAGACGATTATTCGGCTCTGCAGGAAGCTTGGGAAGAATATCTAGATGGCACTGGTTTGACTGTGGATATACACAGCAGAATAATTGGCTGTCAGGCACAGATGCTGACCTTTGAATACTTTTTCGGTCTACACCTTTCTCATCATCTCTTTTCGCACACTGACAATTTGTCTAAAACTTTACAGGTCTCCAATATGTCAGCATTGGATGGTCAGAAATGTGTGCATTTGACAGTGCAAACTCTTCGTGCAATTTAAAGTGAAGAGTAATTTCAAGAGTCTCCATCATTAATTTAAAACGGGAGAAGCATCCTTCCATTTCTCCAGCATAACTACCTCGAAAAAAATCTGCACCTTGAAAGATTGAAGTTGCAGATGGTGTAGGAACATTTCCAGAAACACCTACTGACCATTATTGTCAAAAATACTTCGATACACTTGATTTAATGATCAACACCATTGAAAATCGATTCCAGTAAGCTAGTGTCAGGGCCTATGTTAAGTTGGAGACATTGCTATTAAAATCTATAACAAATGAAAACATTGACTCTGAATTAGAATAGGTGATTTCGAATTATGCTGACGATGTTGACCATGGATGCTTCAAAGTGCAATTAGATGTATTTCGGAATCTCTTCATGGAAGAAAACAAATGCAGTTTCATGGACATTATTTGTGTTATAAAAAGACTACCACCCAACCAACAAGGCATGATCAGTTCAGTTGTGACTCTGTGTAAGTTCATTCTAGTAAACCCTGCTACATCTGCTACAAGTGAACGAACATTCTCAATGGCTTGATGATTAAAAACTTGGTTGAGAAGCAAGACATCGCAGCAAAGATTTACCAGCTTGGCTATTTGCACTGCCACAAAGAAATAACAGATGCGATTTCTACACAAAATATTGCATCTCATTTTGTCTCCATGAAGAACTCTCGAAAAATTTCTTTTCAGTAATTTCTAACTTTGATTTACTGTCATCTACTTCAATTCTCCACTTGGAGTTCTGTGCTATATATTTTGTTGTACAAGTAGTTACTGCAAAAGTAGAACACATACAGGCATGTATTTAAAGTAAAGACTAATTGTTATTTTTACTCCATGTTTCCCTAATTATGTTGTATTAATAATCATTTTTACTTACATTATATAAACAGAACACATGATTTATTATTGTTTTTTTTAATAAATAAGTTAACATTTTAACTTTGTATATTTTTTGTTTGATATTCAATAGCTGTTTATGAAGAGATTTTTTAGAACAGCAAAATGTTTGAAAATGTTTAATATACGTAAAACAAACGATCCTAGGTTAAAGTGCCCTTTTTTAGTCTCGCCCCCCCAGCTAAATATCGCCATGCAGTCCTGTATTTGGATTTAATTATTTCTATATAGCAATAATTTTTTTTTTTTAATATTGTTTATAATATAGTCTTTCATAGAAGGTGGTTCCCCTTTTATAACAGCATAGTAAAATAATAAGTTATATAGGCATTAGTAAGTTAGTATAGTCAGTGAATACCTACCTAGTGAATTATTGTTAGAGACATACATATAATGTCTGGCACTGTTTGAAATACAATATTTTTTCTAAAAAGAATAATTTAATGTTTTGAAAATGTTTATTATTTTTTGTTTGCACTCACTTTTAGAAAATGTTCATTATTTTTTGTTTTCACTCACTCTTAGAAAATGTGAAAATTTCACTTGTTTTTTCTAAAGTCTTGTGTCTGAGTGCCTAAGGTCTGTACTTCTTATAATTGGAGTTTTCCTCCCTTCATATGATAATAAAAATGCTAAATCTGCAGCTGATATTATGTACAAATACATTCTCTGGTATAAACAACATGTGCCTAGCCACATTGTAACATTTGTTTTTAAATGCATTATGTTATCTATATAACTATATAAGTTCATTATCTGTATAACTGAACAATAATACCCAATGCTATAAACAATTGGAACATTTGTTTCTAAATGCATTATTTTTTTCCCAATTTGAGCAGTAATTTCAATGTATTCTAATTTTCCTGTTTGGGTTAAAAAAATCGTATTGTGTATTGTATGTGTATTGCATATATAAAAAGTGTATTTCATAAATTTTGTTCAACAATAAATAAATTATGACCGGGGACCTTAGGACTAGGCAATTTGATTTTTAGTGCTGGCATATATTAGTATATACCCATAATTATAGAGGTAGGATATGGTTCAATCCTAAGGGTAAAACTTTATTCAGTAAAAATTTACATTCAGTACAATTCCATTTCAGAATAATATATACTTTATAATATGGAACATAATATTTTATTAATATATATATTATTATAATAAATTATTAATAGACATACTCTATATAATTAGTTAAATTGATTTACCATTACTAGATCCTCTTTTACTGTTTGGTACATTGTTTCTGCCACTGACAATTATACTTTATACTAATATACATTAAGGCTCATTATAATTTGAATAATTTTACCCTAAAACTAATCTGCTGGTCATTTTATTAGCCCATTATACCCAATCTACCATCCAGGAAAATTATTATAAGAAATTATCATAAAACTAATGCACAGTGTAATGATTTTGCAGCATTATATTATCAGGATCATCCACTAACAGGGTCAGCATACATTCCTATAACATCTGTAGTTAGTACATACCAGAAGCATAAATATTTTGAAATATTGATTTTACTAAAATAAAATAAAATTTAGCATTTACTTTCCAACTATTCTGTATAAAATGATATATGTAAACATTAAAAAATTATGTACAACATTTTCAAAATCTAATTTATATCACTAGTGATGGTGACTATATCATAATTTTTTTGGGTTAATGGTATTAAGTTCAATTAACATAATAGGCACCATCATTAGTATGTATACAACTAAGGAAAATTCATATTACAATGCAAATACTCTGTATATCAAACAGTTAAATATTAAGTCTATAGAATAAACCAAATTTATATTTATTTTAATAAGAAAATATGGTAAAATAGAGACAAAAGCTGACTTTGAATATCTGGATAATAAAAGCACATAATGGAAGCTCAAATAATGGATAAGGATAATAAGTTAATAAGTTTAAGATAATGGAAGCACAAATAAAGTATTAATTTCTGGATTTGGATTTCAATATTTAGTAACTTTGCAAAATATTCAAAAGTTATTCCATATTTATTAATTTTAATGAAAAATTTAAACTGTTACATATTTACCATATGTTTTACTCAAAATCTACTAAGTCTATCATTTTGAAATTTTCAGTAGCTCCCTAATTCCTAATGCACTTTAGATTTCACATATTTTCATAGAATATACTGGTTTGTATCAAAAGGTATTTAATCTTTTATATTGAAACTTTCATTAATCTTTGATATCATCACATATTTTCAATTATTTGCTTTAGCTTACTTATGACCTTTATGGTGCTATTCATAATCAAAAATTGACTAAAAAATAGTTTTTCATTTATTTTTTCCTAATTTGATTATAAATAATTGATGCTATATAACAACACTATTCTTTGTTGCTAAGACAGCTAACCAAGAACCTGATTAAAGAACAAATAATATATATAGATTTGTCATGAAATCTATACTGTAATGTGCTAACTTTACAGTAAATATTTAACTACATGTATTAAATGCTGATGGATCAATTGGACCCCTCCATTATGGTTAAATAAGCCCCCAAATGTATATGGTGCTGTTGTAAAGGGGATTAATGTATGATAATAAAACATCCATATGTCTAACAGTATTGTAAGGTATTGAATACATTAATTCTAGCAATATGTATTACTATTTAACTGAGGTAGGTTAACTTTTCTAAGTCATTTTTTAAGGATTAAACCTATTAATACCTATGTTATTTCCTTTAACAGTATATGGAGTCAGGTAAAAATATTAAATGTTAATGGACCATACAATTTGTTATTGTATTATACTAGTATATGATATAATACGATATGATAATGATAATATAATACGATATGATAATATGATATGTATGTGCATAATATAATATGTCTGAATTGATAAATGACAAAACAATGTTTGTATTCCAAACAACAATGATTCCATCATTAAAATTACTACATGAAAATGAAATACATACTATCTAATTTAACATTAATATTGTAAACATTGCATGTTCAATCAACAATGTCAGGGATGTCGCCAGCCATTTTCAAAATGATGCACTATTTTTTCAAATGGGTGTAAGGGACTATTTTTCATTTAAAGGCACATTGGCAAAAAATTAGTTACAAAGGTAAGTTACAAAGGTAGTTACAAAGGTAAGATCGATTTTGTTTTGAACACTATTTATGAATTGTTACTGATGAATGCCACTGTTAAGCAGCAAGCATTACAGTCGAGGGTTTCTTTTCCGTAGATGTGCATTAGGGCCAAGGATGACATTCTGTCATTGATCATCGTGTTCTGAAGAAATGTCTTGAGTCATCTCATGGTGCCAAAACTTCTACACACACTAGCCGTTTTCATGGGCAGTGTTGCAAATTTCTTAATTGCTGGATGATGGGAGAAAGTTATTGCATTAATGGTAACGATTAAATTCCTTGGCCTCTCATCATGGGGATATCCTGCCAGTGAAATCTGCTGAACTCTGTATCAATCATTAAAGTGTTTGGCAGATCCTCTTTATATGGCTCGAGAATGTATTTTGGCCAATAAGACAGTTTATTTATGTGTTGAAGCTAAATAATTTAAATCCTGAACAGAGGTGAGGGGTTATAAGTCTTGCTTGCAATTCTGAATTGATGTGGACAAGAAACGGAAGGAACATGGAACTTCTCCAATATTCCGGAATTGTCTCATATGGCATATTGTTTCTGTTTTTTTGCTTGCTGAGGTAGGTTTGGAATGGCATTGACTGATTCAGCGACTGTAGTAGCATTTGTGTAAATGCGATTTCAATCCTCCTTATTATTGTGCAGTTCATGCAACGTTTTGATGACTGTTTCAGCTTGACCCCATGCCCATATTAGTTCAGCGTCAACTTTTTGGAGTGAAAGTGACACACCAGCTGTATGTTGTAATATTTCCTTTGCAACAACTATACATTGAAGGACAACGTAAAATCGCTCAATGGCAACTTGGAAGTCTCTCACCTTCTGATCGTCAATTTGAAATAAGTTTAGCAGAGCTGTCACAATGATGAGGATACAATGTTTGAAGACAATCAGGCAGTCACCACAAGCACTCCATCTTGTTTCACATAAGCTACTCAGTTTGCTTTATTCTGGCAGACTTTGATTCTTCTTCAACTGTAATGCATCTTCCAGGAAACCTTATCGCCTTACAGAGTTGTTAAATGTAAAACATATATTCTGCGTGATGTTCCGCATTTACCTATAATTTATTATTTTAAATATTTGTAATTAAATGTAAGAGTATAAGTAAAAAAAATGAATCGTTACAATTTATATTTACTTCTGTCGGACTGTGTTGAACATAGACAACTGACTTTGTCTGTTAGTTTACAATCAATATACTTTGACAGTCGACTGAGTACATTTACATGAACAGTGATTACATATTTAATATTGCACACGGATGTCTTTAAGATGTGTACTAATAAAACCTGCCCAAGGGGGGATTCCGGAAAAGAGAAAAAAGAAGGGGACAGAAGGGAAACATGGGTAGGGTAGTAAAAGAGAGAGTGGGTTGAAATAGGAATTTTCGTCTCATAAAAAAGCTGATTGGCAGGTTTTATTTAGGAAAACGTCTATTGCGCCGTCTCTGGATATTTGTAAGAAAACCAATTTTGTTGTCTCGCAAGTCTTGGCAAATTATTATTTGTAGCACTAGATGAAACACACTTAAATGTCGATATTATGAATGCTATTTATTGTAAAAGCGTAATAGTTTAGGTATGTAATAAATTAGGAACTTGTATCCTCTAAGCTTAATAATAATATATAATTCATAAATAGCGTTTTTAAAATATATTAATAAATAATAGGTGCATATTCTTTCTCAGCGCCCACAGGTGACGCACGTGCGTTGGTGGTGCGTACAGCTAACTACGTCGCTTAATGGGAACATATTATATTGTTAAAATGTTATAATAACAAAAATGGTATTTAAAGGGGACACTAATAGTTTTTTATGGTGAAATATTTTGATATTATAATATGCAAATGTTATAGTTTAAATGTTAATTTCAACTTAATCAATTTCAATTCCAGTTATGAAGTCATCTGGTAAAATACAACAGATTCTTGCAAACGATGTATTGGATACACTTGAACGTTTCCCTGAACCAGACGAAAACGATGGCCTTATGACACAATCTCTTATTGTTCAAAGTGATCGCACAGTGGAGGCTTCTAATTATGCTACTGAGGCTACAAATGGCAATAAAGATTTGAAGAAGAGCGTTAGTAGTTCGGGTCTTCAGCTGTTTCAGTCATTGGAACCAATAGTGTCGTCCTATAATGAACAGTGGCAGCAACTTTTTGACAATAAAGAACAGGAAAAGATGGTGATGTTTCTATATGAACATGCAGTGCGGGGACAACTTAGGAATTGTCATTTTCGAAGCATTGCTTGGCGAATGTTTCTAGGGGTAAGTTTAGTTACACATGTCATCGAAAAAATTGATTGGAAATTATTGTAGGAAATCTGTTGTTGTCTTACCAACAATATCACGAAGAATATTTAAAATTATTTGATACAATCAACGTTTCGACTAATAAGTTATATCATTGTATAGAATTGTCTGTTATAATTAAATGACTGCTATTTATATGTATGCTATTAATGCAATTAACAATATGAAAAAGATAATTAATAGAAAAATTATTTATTCTTACCTGCAGAAAGTACCACAATAATTAACCAAACTTTAACAATTAAACATAGTACCAATCATAATGATTAAAGAATTGTATTTGAGAACCCTTTAAAGCAGAGAAAATACAAAGTTTATTACAAAATAATGGAACGAAATAAGAATGAATATTATGCCTTACACTTATTAAAGTATCGTTTTACCATTTTTCATTATTTGTTTTATGAAAATGAAGCTTTATATATGAAATATAATTTATGTACTAGTAATTTAAAATAATTGTACAATTATTTGAATTTACTTACACCTATATATATTCACGGTTCTGAAGCCCCCTCCCAAGTCTGTCCCCCCCCCCCCCATCCATCCATTCAGGTGATCTCTAAGGACTTTACCGCCTGGTCCCGCGAGAGCGCCAACTGGCGAGAGCACTACAACGACCTGCGGCGCAAGTACCTCCGCGACCCCCACCTGGACACTGCGGCCACTCCTCCCAGCGTCGACCACCCGCTCAACTCGGAGCAGTCGAGCGTCTGGCATCGCTACTTCCAGGGCGAGACAGTGAAGCGGCAGATACGGCAGGATGTTATGCGCACCTTCCCCGAGCTCAAGTTCTTCCAGGTGAGGGCTGCGAGTTCCTTTTTTTAATGAATGGAACGGTTGTTTGTTGTGCCTATGTGTTTTGATTTTTTGAGGAACTTCCTCAATTTTTTTCCAAATTGGCCTAAAAAGTAAATATTCCTCAAATTGCAACATTGTATTGATATTTATTATTTGTTTTAAATTATAGTGATTCATTCATTCACAAAGTTACATCATGTTTTTAAATTGTTTTTATTTATGTTTTAGATTTTTAAATGATCTATTGATCGTTTGTATATATTTTGTTTATAAATACAACAATACTTAATTAATAAACAGCGCACTACATCATGCATTAGGCTAAACTTGTTTTACAATCAGTATAGATAAACTTTGTTACTACATTATCTAAATAATATTTATAAAATATATAAAATATGAAAAGTATTCATCAGCATTTTTTAAGAGTCAATATCTTAGGCTACGCTTTATTTTAGCTTATTTAAGTTTTTGCTTCAATTGATTGATTTAATTTATCTGGATCATTATAACTCAGCGGGTGTGTCGTAACGGCCCATTTTCGTTTAAATCTAACAATTATTGATTTTTACACAATAACAAAGATTCACTCTAGTAGTTTAAGTGAATTAAATTATTACGGCATAAAGCATGGTTCATTATATTTAGAATTCAGTTCAACATTTACACATCAGCATTGATATTCTTTGTTTAAACAGAGCAGTGTCATTAGCGAAGCGAATCACCAAGTCATCCTGAACATTTGAAACACGACATTAAAGTGAAAACAAATAACTATCACCACTATATCTTAATGTTAATTTCTAATATAGTTTGAATTTGAAATAGCGGAAAAATACCTTCTGGGATGCAATTCTCGGTATTATTTGTTTTTCTTATTAACATGCACAATTGGAGAATTATGCCGTCAACAAAACTATTTAAAACAAAATTTATATCCATGACTATAATTACTGAGATAACAGCTTAAAACAGTCCTCTGGGGGAGGTGTTGTGGATTACTCTTATGCGATCATAACAGTAGATAACTTTTTAGATATACTTTTTGTATGTCTACTATATTAGTCTACTCCACCTTAACCAAACCTGCCTAAACCGTACGATTGTGTGAACTGGACGCTAAAGAAAGATATAATATTTTTTTGTACCTAATATACAAATAATATTTGTTACTACATTATCTAAATAATATATTAATTTGCATTCAAATATCTGTCAAAAATATGCTACTCCTCAAAAACCTGAAAAAGATTCATCAAATTTGTTTAGGGGTTAATCTTAGTCTGCGATTATTTTAACTTATAACTGAACTGATGTGTCGTAACGTTCCATTTTTATTTAAATCTAACAAGTATTGATTTTTACACAATAAGACATGTTCATTCTATTAATTGAAGTAAATTAAGTTATCTGCATAACTCATGAGCAAGACTCAAAACATTTTCACCGCTGTCCCGAATTTTGATGATTTCAAAATAACATGCTTGCATTTGAGATTTTCAGGAAATATCAGTATTTACCATTCACATGTATTAACTTTACACCAATTAGAAATTTTAATTCGAGGTAATTGTAACAGATATATTATTTATTATTGAAAAATGTGAAAATTAACTTTATTTAAAAAATGAGAATACTAATTAACATTTTATTATTATTTAATTTAATTGAAATCTGCATGAACAGTGCATTTTTACAACAATAAATTTTATAATTTAAGCAATTTGAAAAATAGAAAGTATAATATATAATCTCAATATTCAGAGAATGTTTTTATATAAAAACATTTACTCTATCTAAAGTAAAAAGGCTCCACCATATAATGCTTGCCCACCCCCATCAGGACCCGGAGGTGCGTGAGATCCTGGTGAACGTCCTCTTCTGCCACTCGGAGACCTCCTCCCTGGGTTACAAGCAGGGGATGCCCGAGGTGCTCGCCCCGCTCGTCTTCGTTCTCCACTCGGACAGTCTGGATCTGGAGCAGGCCTACGGCCAGGGCTCGGCCTCGCCCGAGGTCTACGCGGCCGCCCGTGATGTCCTGGACCCGGCCTTCATGGAGCACGACGCCTTCGCCATGTTTGACCGGATCCTGAGGGTTATCGGTCGTTGGTATGAGGTGCGGGAGACGAGTCTGGCGCCGCCGGTAACAGACAGGGAGACACTGTTGCCCAGGCTGTTTCAGGTGAGGTTCTGGCTCTATTGTCATGATGAAGAAATTTTAGGTTAATTTTCGGTAATTTTTTCAGGCGACTATCAAACTTTATTTGCCCAAGCTTTTCAAGTGCTTTTACTAAGTCTAGTGGCGAGTGTTAAGAAAGTTTTTGTGTTTGTTTTTTAGGCATGTTTCAATTTCTATTAATGTGGTCTTTTCAGATAAAGTACAAACTCTTTTTTAAATTATTTTTTCTCTTTCTTTAGCCGTCATTAGAAATTCACGAAATTCAGATGTTATTTATGAAAAGGTCCAAACCCTTACATTGATTGATTGTACTATATTTAATAAATTAACAATCTTTAGTTAAATATTATATAATAATATGTTAATAAAGTTGTCGACTTATTTACTTATTTGTTAAGTTAATATCAGCACACACGCAATTAGATTGACGCGTATGAGATTGTCAGAAGTGATACATATCTTCTGATCATAGACTTTGATCGCTTATGGCGAAATAGTTTGCATAATTTGGTTGATTATGAACTTTAGTGTCTCTGTTATATGCGTGTCTATATCATACAACGAAATGAATGATTTGTGAGGGAACATTTAAACTGTTAACTGGCCATATTAAGAGCAATTTATATGCCTCATAATTTCAATAATTATTTGTTTATTTAGAAATATTTGCTAATAATAATTATTTTCTTTACCCAAAGTTTGTCGTTGAAACAGTGGAAATATGTGTAGTGTTTGTCGTCGTAATTGCGATCATAATAATACATATCTATATTGTTTATTATTTATCAATACACCATGCATGATGAACCTACTGTTAATGGTTTCTTATGATATTATGTTAGATGTGCTAATATTATAAGATTGTCAATATCATAAGTATATTGTAAGGATAAGTATTAGCTGCAACACACGACTATAATATGAATTTAATACCCCCTCGCGACCATTATGTTTAGAATATAGTATTTAATACATTTCTAGAATATAGTATTTAACTCAATAATTTGTTAGTATTTTTCTATGATCCAAACACAGTTATTTGATTTCTTAATAAAAGATAACATTTCAAAGTTCAACGCTCTATTTATCTGCAAGTTCTAAATAAATCCTTAAAATACAAAATGGAATTTTTTGATAAATTTAAATGACTAAATATAATTATTGTTTTCTAAAGAAAGCAGTTACTTAATTCATCCAGAAGTAAATAACACTAACTTCCCCTAATTCGACCATAAACCCCCTTTCACCCCCCTCCAGTCACACCTGAGGGGCAACAACTCCTCCAACTGCACCTCCGTGGTGTTGCACCTCAACGACCTGCACAGCCGGCACCTCAAGACTCACGACATGGAACTCTACCTCCACCTGGAGCGCCTCGAGATCGCTCCCCAGATGTACGGCCTGCGCTGGCTCCGGCTGCTCTTCGGCCGCGAGTTCCCCGTCCAGGACCTGCTCATCATCTGGGACGCCCTCTTCGCCGTCAACACCGACTTCGTGTTGGCCGACTTCCTCTATGTAGCCCTGCTGATAGAGATCCGGGACCAGCTGTTAGCGGGGGACTTCGCCACCTGCCTGTGCCTCATAATGCGCTATCCGCCAGGTGTCGATGTTCACCATGTGGTGGAGTACGCGCTTCACTTGTACCAGCCGGGGAGGTTCCCCCAGCCTCGGCATGGTATTTCCCCGCTCCCTACGCCTACGCACTCCACCGCCACCGCTGCCGCCGCCGCCGTCAAGAAGACCACCATTGGAAAGAAACAGTGTCGCGGCGAGCGCAATAACACCGTGATTGGGACGCTGTCCAAGTTGCCCAGCTTAACCCGGTCTAACTCGAAGACGCCGGTTGCTGCTGTATCGTCGGCGCCGCCGCCACCGCCGTTGAAGTCTAACACTCCTACCAGGCTGGCGGCGACCCCAACTTCGAGTTCAGCGCCACAGACTCCCTCTCAGGTATTAGAGGCGGTTTGGTGTTACTGGGTGGTTTGCTGATTTACGGGTTTGAAGCATGTTGGAAGGAGTGTATATTGTTATTTATTCTACTGATAATTGGCTCAATAACAGTACCATGTGCTTTTGTATGCCCATTTAGTCGGAGGGGGGAAGGGGAGGGTCATATTTACACTCTAGCATTTAATCTATGCATTTAAGAATCGTCTATAATTTGAGTAAAGTGTGGTCTATTTTTATTATGGGTATTTTAAACTATCTATTCGGCGAAGATATGCTAATTATAATAGGTTAAAAAGGGGAAATAAACCGTTTTAGCCTATTTTGATAATTATTCATATAATAATAGTTATCAGTAAGTACCAAAAAATAATTTAACATAATATATGTAAGGTGCAATGTATTCTAAAAACCTAAATAATTCATATAGGGCCTAGCCAAATTATAACAAAAAACTATATAAAAAGTGATATTCTTAGCTTATTTTGGTTCATGTCTTACGTAATCTAATTATACGTTATATTCTATGAAAAAATTGAAATCGATAGTGTGCAGGTGCTGTACATTTCAGAACAATAGCTTTAGTAAATGTTGAACAATAAACGATCAAATGCACCACCTCACTTTCTTACTGCTCAGTTTAATATTTGTTACATTTTATTGACGGCTTATTCTTTGGTACAAACTTTTAGTATGTTCGTATTTACTATCTGAGTCTACAATTTTAACAAAAATATGATTATCATTGTGGCATTATTATATGTGTGAGGTTTTTCATTATATTAGTGTATAAAAATATTATTTTATCAGGTTATCGCAAAGTGTTGTAAAATAATAAAGTTCAAAATTGTAATTTTTGAAGACAATTTTAAATAGAAGAATTTTAAAATTAGTATTAGTATTATATTTATATTGTAATATAATGAAATATTTTGATTTTAAATATATCTAATAATCTTGCTGACATTTTGTGAAAACTATAATCTTTTAATGCATGAAATTTTTTATTTTATAAATAATAATTTTCTTCATAAAAATGTAGTATGGACTTTTAATACTCCTATTACTGAATTTAATCGTACAAAAAGGTTCTAGATTTTTGAAGCCGTAGCAACCAACATCCTTCTCCAGAATTCAAAATATCCTTTTAAAATTATGTTTTCATCTTTGATTTGTTTAGATTAAAAAAATATAACTATTTCGAAAACTTTAAGAAACAGTTGAAATATATATTTGACAGTTTTTACACTTTAAGAGGATACTAACGCCACGGTTCTTGATTTTATTAATAATTTTATTTATTATAACCTGTGTCAGTCACTATTCTAATTTACTTTGTTAACGTTTGATGAGGAGGTTTTACCTCGAAATATAATGTTATCGTTTCATATATGTAATTTGCATACGTTATTTTAAATAAACAAATATATAATCAGCATCACCGACTGTCGCTTTATTTTCTTAATGATCTTTAATATTGTCAAAGAATCAATAATTTAAAAAATCCTGTTAAAATGATTACATTTTAAAAATTATAATTAATTTAAATAATAAAGAATTATTTTGTTACCTGTAGTGTACTGTACATTAATCAGTATAAGTTATAGACTTTTACGCGTTTTTAGAAAATTGAAATATCTATTTTTCTACGTATTTTTATTATTTATTCTCGAACATATAATTTTATAGTGAATATGACATAGTAGCGCTTCTATATAATTTCCATTTGAAAAATGTGAAACATAACCGCACGTTAAAAAGGAAAACATGGACGTTTTTTAACATATATACTTAACAAACTTCAATAAGAAAATGAGTTGTAAAGTATGTATAATCCAGATAATTTTTTGTTGTCTTATTTTCTTTGTATTATTTATTCCTTAAAATAGTACGAGAACCCGTGGAAGTATAAAAAAACTTCGTTTTGATTAGTTGAAACTCTATAAAGAATATCTGTTATTTATTTTTAATGCATAAAAAAATTATTCACTGTTACTATTTTAACATTGAAAGATGTGTAGATATTATAATTTTAAAACAATTAATG
Source organism: Coelogynopora nodosa (assembly GCA_034780555.1). Lineage (NCBI taxonomy): Eukaryota > Metazoa > Platyhelminthes > Proseriata > Coelogynoporidae > Coelogynopora > Coelogynopora nodosa. The sequence continues at coordinate 9,324 of JAUZND010013041.1, read as the reverse complement.
ATGTTAGTATGTTCTAATAAATTTTTTTATAAATCAAAATTTGTTCACATATGTAGAAATTTATAATGTAACATAATTTTATGATGTTATTGACGTTTTATTCATTTGCATATAATATGTAGGTTTTAACATACAAATATCGTAATTAATTAAAAAGTATGTATTCATATTCATATATTAATTATATCAATAGCATATTAAAATTATATTAGTTGATATTTCGTTTTACCATATTTTGATGACTTTCTTGTTACACACCTCATTAATAATAATCTATAATCTTTAGAATTTGTTTGATCTTATTCTGTATTTTATACGCGTCTTTGACGTAGGGCCTATAACATATGTTTTGTACGATCAGTGTTCAAAATGTTTATACGTTGTGTTACTTTTAAAGGTATTCTATAATGCAAGAACAACAAGACGTTTATAAACAGCAGCATCAGGCGTTTTTGGAAGTCTGTTTAGCCAGAGTAGTGGTGGTGTGGGGTTACATTGATTCGCCGACATTTAACATACGTACTAAACTTCAATATTCTCTGTAAATGTTGTATGTTATTATGTGTTTTTTTACTGCGATTTTAAATATGTAATTTGTTCCTTAGTCAGACTCTTGGTTAGATGAAATATCAATATTTAAGCCAGAGTTACAGGTGTAATATTATTTATATTTGTAATGTATAATTTGAATTGAATATAAAATAACACAGATGGAATAAATGCACCGATGTGTCATAATTTATTTATAATGAATATTATAATTTAAATTTATTGATTGGAGAAGTTTTGATTATAAATATTTGAATAAATAATGCTTATTTATATAATTTTGTTGAAAATTTATTGTTATAATTATCCAGCTATTTCAACTATTATCAAAACTACTATACATACTAATGAAGAGATCTAATAAGATCAAAAGCATTTTAGTACTTGGAGAAGTCAGATTATACAATACAAATACATGTTTCTTATTTTAGTTATCTATCTATTTAGCAATAAAGATTTGTTTATTAGGGACTAGAAGTGGAAAATGAATGTGAATAAATCAGTTTTTAGTCTACTTTAGTCTAGCAAAAACTATTCTAGGATGTGAGTAAGTGACTAATGAAAGTCTCATACTAAAAGATGAAGTACTTTTCGATGCAAACAACGTTTTAAACTAAAGGGGTCACTTTTAGTTCATTTTGTGTAATGTATTACATCATCAAGTTCTCGAATATATTCTACTAACATGTCATGGAGATGAAAGTGGAAAGAATTATGCAGGTATTGCATTTGAGAATGAATGTCTTAGTCGATGTTGAGTAATAAACCTTGACCTTTAACCTTAAACAACAACATAAAATGTCCCACTTTCGATCTGCCCAATCCAGGAGATGATCCCGATGTCAGGCCCTCCACTACCAGCGGCGGGAGCGGCCACTCTACCCCCACCTCCCTACACTCCCTCCTCCCCCCCTCCCTTGGTGTCGAAGTACTGTGCCCGGGTGCTGCGGACCTGTTCCGCCCGCCTCCAGGACTATCTGGACACCGCGCTGGAGGGGGAGCCGGAGGAGACCGCGGCAACCGCCCGGCTGGACCGGGTGCAGATGTCTCTGGCCGAGGTGAAGCAGGTGCTCTACATTCTCAGCGGCAATCTCACCATCTTTGAGGACCCCTCCACCGCCGCTACTGATGATGGTGGTGGCGGTGATGGTGGTGTGGTGTTAGGTGGTCTGGGCGGGGGTCTGTCGCTGGCTTAGTTGTCTGAGATTATTGTTGTGTGAGATTGTTATTGAGGTGAACAAAGTTGTTTGTTAGATAACACAAGAGGCGTTTATGCATGAGACTGAAGTAAATCGGTCGTAAAATATGTATATTGACCTTTTTGAATTTGAAACTTTTTTAAAGGTGGGATAGGATTAAACAAAGTAGGTAATTATTGTGAATTTCTTTGAATAAGACGTGTTATTTAGTGTTTTATACGATATAATTTTTATTATTTTAGTATTTCATAATTATTAATTTTAATATTATTATAATATGTATATGATAATCAAAGTGGATTAAAAAGTGTTGGATAATGTACGAAGATGAAATCTCAGTAAATTATACACTATTATTTTCTGTCCAAATGATTTTCATATATAGATTATATTCTATTTTTTATCGCCAATAAATCAAAATATAAATTGATAAAGTTTAATGTACTGTATTAATCCAGAATTGCATTCATTGAAAATAAAATTAATTTAATCAATAGATGAATATAGTTGATACTTAACATTAACATTAACATTAATATTTATAATAATATATAATTTAATCTATCCTTTTTAGTACATTTTAAATAATGTTTTGTGATACAAATAGCACATTAAAATTCATGCAGTTTTCATCCATTATTCTGCAGAAAACTATTATTTGCATAGTTCCCATTAAAAATATGTAATATACAATTTACACTACCGACTTCATTACCTTATCGCCAAGTATAGATATATTCCCATTCTATGCACACCAAAGAACTCTGCTTTCAAGTTGGCACCGACATCTATTCCCAACGTATCGCCATTTGGCTATATTATTAGTTTATACTGTGAATGTATACACCTACTGTAAGGTAGAGTTGAATTATTTTTGTGATCTTTAATTTTCAAGCGACATATTTTGGGGCCTAATTTACAGTCTGCCATCTCAATAATGTTAGTCAGATTAAATTCGCTTTTGATTTTCGAATTGCGCTTGGGATCTAAATATTTAGTGAACTGTGATATGTTTTTTCTGCACTACTACTTGACATACTTAATTGCTGACGTGAATTCCTTGTTTTCTATCTTATTGGATATATATATTATATAATGATTATTATTTATTTACGGTTTCTTACTTTTTACCTGTATATATTTCGACATACTTTGATTATTTATGTACGCTGCTTTCTTTGCCGTTTCTATTGAAGTTTTGTTTCTTATGAATTTTTTATATACAGCTGCGAATGTTATTTATTATTTAACGTTAGATGATATGAAAGTCAAAGCTCTTTTTCAGATGTAATGTGAGATGATTATTGCTTTATTGTTCACCACGCGGATGAGTGTTTCCGGTGTCTTAATTTCTACATTTATTGTGTATATTTTCTCGTAACAATTCCATGGCCATTATTGTGTTGCAATAAATTGTGCAATTAACCAATAAATAAAAGTCTAAAATACGGCTTAATATTTTATTTAAAAAAATCTCTTCCTAGAACAGTGTACATGGGCTACCTATTTGAATTTAAATAATTTAACATTAAATGTGCCAAATGTATTAAACACAAACTTGAGGTGTAGGTTTAAAGTGTTAATTTTTTGTAAGTGTTATAAATTTTAATAATTTTATGCTTTAAATGCTGCTAAAATGTTTTGAATAAAGAGATTTTGAATTTGATCGTAATTGTACATGATAGTCGTTGCAACTTATAATATAGGTGTAAAAGTTAAGAAAATTATTGTTGTCAACTTTAAGGTAAAATATTGTGTAATAACGATGACTACACCTATTTTATTTTATAAGTTGCAACGAACCGAAAAATAATGCGCTGAATACAAACCAACTTATTTTTATGCTATGAAATTTTCATAATAATTACGTTTACATAATAATTAAATTTATTATACGCACGTAAAGTAAACAAATAGCAAAAAACGTTAATTCTAATGATTAATAGACATATTTAACTTATAAATTGGATGGTTAAATATAGGTTTGAAAAGCTTATTTAAAACTGGCTTCTTGATTGGTAGTGGCTTATATATATATATATATATATATATATTATGTATGCATAGGCTAGAAGGCCGGTAACGGTAACAGTACATGCTTGTCATGTAAACACAGTGGCAAGTATAGAGTACTCCATTCACTGCAAAGCATATTTAGTGTTCTTGTACAAATTACATTGCATACATTTTCTCGAATACCATTGAGTCTCATCGGTTAATTAAATATAATTATGAGATTAGTGGTTTCACATCCATAGCATTGGCAGAGTTTGTTTATTATACGAGTACGTTTATACTTTTAATGTATTCTTCCTCCTCACAGCAATTACTTATGTCGTTTGATGCAGAAGAACAGTATTATACTAAGCATATAAGTTCCTACACAATTATACACATTTTGCATAAATTACATCCACTGGGAAATTGACGTGTCTTTTACATATGCAAAATGCAATAGATTATAATTTTGAAGCTTAGATAAATTCATTGAACAATAAGTATTAATAAATATTGATTTGATAAAGGATATTACAAATTGCGTCGAAATTAGTTGAAATGCATCAACAATTATTCCTTCCTTTATTTAATATTAATATTGCCAGTTGCTTTAACAGTATTAATTTAAATAATATAATATTTGTTTAAGTTGTTAACTATATAAATCACATGCCTTATTGTTATGTACATTTCTTTCGGTAAAAGCAGTCATAGATAATTTAGTATTACTCTAACGAACCAAAAATATTTGTTGTCACTCGAGGATGTTTTTTGAGGATGTTTGACGTTTGAGGATTATATTTCATGGTAATTGTATTTTTAGCTTGTTCATTATTGTTATAATAATAATTTTCAAAATAATCTCTAGGGTATTTGCCACGACTATTCAAATATTTAAGAATGTCTATTGCTACTAAAGCGCCGGATTAATCAATAAACATTTGAAGCATAAGACTAACTATAAGTCCCCCATGGTTTATAGTGAAATTCCACAAATCTGTCACAATAATTTAGAAAGAGCTTGGTTATCGTAACTTGGTAACATATCGTGGAAGGTGGAACTGAAGTAGAAATATACTGAAGGGGATTTGAGCCTCTGGTAACTAATTTTCTAAACCGATGCTGATTGTTTCATAGAATTGATAGGTTCATTGTATGTTTTTATTAAAATTTGTATGTATGTATATATAGGAGTTAACCAAAATAATCTAGATTTTTATAGAGACCTCTTATTTCTATTGATTTTTTTATTTATGACAAATTGACAAATATTATACAAATCACAAAAATAAAGAACTTTTTTTTGAGACCGTGCTTAATTATAATTTACATAAATAACATTCCCCAAATACCTTTACGGCTTCGAACTCTCCCTTTCATACATCCATTGATGAGAGAACCCAAAAACTGATCAACATATTATAAATGTTCATTAGTTTTTCGATTCTCTTGCACTCTTTTCGTGAGAACAGATAAACGGGATGTCTCAAATATGTATTGGTAGATTAAATTAGTTTCTCATAAATACGCGGGTTGTTTGAGGAGATATACATGCTCTTCCTTTAGCGTGCCACATGCTGCCGTGAATCACGCTGTATCTAGGATAATAATGTATTAAAATTAATTTAGTTTTATTACATGGATATTTGTAAAATTGAAATGATTTAATGTAAGCTTTTGGCCCTTATATTAAAAAAAATGACCATAACAATTTCAAATATTTATTACAAAAAACCGAAAAATGGAAATTTATATTTTGATTCACATTATAATATACTATGAAAATATAAATATCTATCAAATTCGTTCACATTTAAAACATGTTTTTACTATTTGTACTACTAGATAAACTTTAAGTAATATATGTTATATATTACGTATATTTATCACTCATTTCTTTTGTTTTGTCGACGTGGCCCTGCTAGTGTTTACAGATAAATAACGTCTAGTAAGGGGGAAATACACATACGGATTTTTATTTAGTATTTGTTCTTTTGCTAAACATGTCAAAATAGAATTATTTTTCTACGTTATTGCTTTTGAAATATATTTATTATATATTATTATAAATAGTTAGGCCTACTAATACATACATGGTTCTACCAAATTGCCTTAATTATTTAGGCTAAATTATTACATACTAAAATATATTTCCATTAGTTTAGTTCAGTTACATATCTTAATAAACAAAATATAACAGAAGTAGTCTTTTCTCCAAAAAATAAATTAAATAATGATTACACTTGTTTTAACGAGTAAACAATATTAATAATTAAAATGTGTCATATTTGCCTTCAAAGTTATTGATCAATAATATATTCTATGTAATATATTATAATATAATCAATGTTAATGTTATGTAATATATTTTATTGCAGATCATTTATACAAACCATTGATGAAGTACATAGTGCTACAACTATTATGTTATTTAATTTTTAAATAACATAAATTGAAGATTGTATGTTGTAACAAAATGAGGAATCAAACTTATATATATTTGTTTTGTATATATTATACATTTAAGATATAAAGAATTCCTGTTAAAACGGATAAACTTTCACTCAGATGTATTGCGAAATTCTTGAGGTTAAATATTCTATTTATTTTATAGCGGATCACATGCAAAAAACATAAAAATAATATAATTTGATTTAAAGAAAAACTTATAACTAACTTTTGATAGGATTGAGGAAAGATGTTAGTTAGAGAATATAAATATTAAATTGTAATATTATATCATATTTTACTACTTTCGTAAATATTGTTTCACTAACAAATTTTATCCGACAAAAATATTAATTAACATTTTCAAAATATAGAATAATATAAAATTAGATTAAATACAAAAACATTTGGAAACCGTATACAATTTATTTCCATTTTCATTACAAACATTTTTAGTAATACATACGAATATCTTTGTATCTCATATGAAAATTAATTAACATTTTCGAAACATCTTGAATAAAAAAATTAAATTTCTCTCAAACGTAACAAAGCTGAACTTTTTAAGAATGAAAGGTCGGAGAGGAGACTAACATCTATTCTGAGCCAACCTCTACAACGGCCTCTGCAACATAATATTTCTAACACGCATATTCAGCGATTAACATTATATTGTATTTCGTATAAATTGTATTGTATATTTTAGAGATGCAGTTTAAGTTACGGATGTTCCCAATTTTCGGTTATTACACTTACAGACTTTTTTTTGGCATTTTGGTGATATCTTATATAAGTGAATAAGTGTCAAACTTTCAATGCAATTTGATTTTTCGCCGCTATAGTTGATGTCTTTAAAATGTTTATCCGGTTGCAAAATATCACAACAAAGTATAACAATGAAAATATTTATTTATTTAAAAAATTACAAATATTTAAGTAATTATTTGAACATATAGTAAACAAAACTCGTACTTTTACTTATTAAAGTTTAATCAATGGTAAACAAATGATTATATTTTTAATGAAGATGTTTTCATAATGTCAACACATTTATTGGACGAAAAATCTATTTTTTATAATTGGACAAAACAAAAGTAATGTTTATATTTTTTCGTCGTGATTGGATAAAAAATAAAGCCGACTTTTTGTAATCTTTCTATTCAGTATTCTAAAATGTTATTGAATTCTAGAGTTACATTTGAATTGTCTATCTTTACATACCAGATAAAATCCTTACAGAATCGTTGGAAGAAAATAATAAATTATTTAGGTAGGTACTAAAATTTAAATTGGAATAAGTTTGTTTACAATTATTATAGATAAATTTTTTTTTAGTTTAAACACGCAGTTTTCGAACTCAATCAGAATAAATAAATTTTATTAATGAAAAAAAATGCAAAGATGATATGAAATAATCGTTACTTAACTTTAAAATATATTACCGAGTGTTAGAAAACAATGATATGTTGTGGAGATTGTTTTGGAGGTTGGCTCGGAACAGGTTTAAAACTCCCCTCAAATGGTGCTAGTTAAGTAATAATTAAGTTTGAATAATTTTTAATGAAAACGTTAAAAAAATATATTTATCAATTTTCATGCGTATATATGTAAGAAGAAATGTTCAAATAAAAATGTTTATTCATTTTATACAGTTTTCAAAAAGTTCTTAATTAGTATTTATGCAACGTAAAAACCTAAGTGACAAAATGAGACAAAAACAAAATGTGACAAAGCAATGACACAAAAACAAAAAGAACACACACACAAATTTATTTTACAAAAATGATAAACATTTAAATACTGTACAATATGATACTATTCGCTTAGATAATTGTGTAAAATTTCTGTAAACAGTATTTCTATTTTTATCTAAATAAAAATTATGTCACATCTTCGAGTATAATTATTTTTGGGATTGACCCTTTTTATGCAGCCAAATCAATATCGAATAACGTCGGCTCTTTGCAGTCGTACATCAAAGTCTTAAATCAATCTAATTTACATTTTAAGGTTATGCTTTTTAGCAGTCGGCTTCAATATTCTAATTTCAAACGACACAAAATTACTATTCAGTAACACTATCATATATGTAAATTTATTATTACTCCCACTGAAAAGAAATCATTTGATATGAAGTTTCATCAGCTTTTGACACGATGACGTGCATTTAAAACAAAAAACTGAGCGTTTTTAAAATCAAGGTAATATATTACACAAAAAGAGGGATTTTTTAAAGTTAAAATATTAATATAACATACAGTAAAACAAATGTTATATATATAGTTGAATTGAAAAAAATGTACTTCAATAAGTAATTACCTAACTACACCACCGGCCTTGGGGTACAAAGTTTTAAAGTTTTAAAACTCAGTTCCATTTAATTTTTGTTTGAAACTAGCAACTTAACATTAGTAAAATGAATATTAAAATACATATTAAATAATAAATATTTAAACACCAAATATTTAGCACAATGTTGAAAATTATGTCATGATCACAATATAACAGAACACTTTAAGAAATATTATATATAATCTTTTACTAGTATTAAACTATCAAATATGAAATTCCTTAAAAAGTAAGCATTCAAAATACATTATTTGTAGTTGGTCATGGATAATATAAAGGATATTTTATGACAAAAACGTGATAGACGTTAAGAAAATACCTGAATTTAGTAGTATTTTATTAGGGCCCGCTGAGCAATCCATTTCTTCTTCCGTATCTTATTCCGTATCTTCTCCTTAACTACTCTAAATGAATGTTGACCAAGACATGGCATATTATGTTTCTTTTGAAATAGCGTAAACGATTATTTTTACAAGGACATACTGTTTAATGTGCTTGATCAATAATATTGAGATTAAAAGTAGAAATTAATAATCATAAACTTATATATATTAATACATCTTATTACTATTAATACTTTTAATATATTAATTGATGTAGTAGTATGAAAATAATTAAGAATTATCACTTTTTAAATGATTAAATTGATTTAATTGATGATAAATTTCAATATTGTAAAATGTTTAATTAAATATATAAAATACTAAATTAGTGCGCAGTAAATGTTTTTTTTCTTTTTGATAAAAATAATGGTATCGTATGTCTAAAACTTTTGTATTTA